>JASAMX010026307.1:0-10039 GCA_030248175.1 Microlaimidae sp. YZB2_3
TTTAGACTTTCGCATTCCCATTTTAAAAAATTCGCACTGTGCCCCTTATTTCAGAAATGTTTTCCCTCCGTTAAAACCCTGGGGGAAGCAGAGCACAGGTCTGCCAATGCAAAAATAACAATAACTAACAAGTTTTTAATTTTATAGATTTGGAAGAAGAAGAAAAGAGACTGAACGATTGGCTAAAAGAAATCAAAGATTTCACTGCCAATACGGAAAAAGAAGAAAAAACGGACGAAGAAACGGAAGACAACAATCAATCCGTGTTTTGCGTATCCTGCGGAGTGGAAATAGCGCCCAAAACGGCACTCAAGCATATGGCCAAGTAAGTTATTTACTTTAAATAGGATTTGTAAGTTTTGGCAAAGAATATCTTCCCAGCAGCATTTTTGGAGGCATACATGGGAGGGTTGGGGGGGTTAACCCCCCAAATTCTAAGATGGGGGATTTAATTCTCCATTCAGAAGTGGGGGGGGGGAAAGGTTAATCCGCCCCCTCCAAATTTGAAAAAAAATTAAGAAAAAAATGTCTTTAAACTGACTTCTAACTGCCTCCAAACTTAAGTTTTGAGGTCAAAATAAATGTTTTAAGCAATAAAGAGCTCAAAAATACAATGAAAAGAGCTTTTTGACCTAAAATTTTTACCTATTTTCCCTTTAAAATCAAAAGCGATATGGATAAAATAAACTCCAGAAAAAAACGACATGGGTAAAATGCGTTTCTCGGATTTTAACCCCCCCACTCTGGACAACTTGCTCTTGTATGTTTGGAGGCATTAAAAAGATGTAAAAAAGTAAATGCTCTCCATCATAGGTGAGAACGGTCCAGGAAGCTAGGGGTGGTGGTTACCCGGGGTAAATCAAATTTTAAAATCTAAAAAGGGGATCGCAGGGGGGTCCAGACCCCCCCTAGCTTTTTAGGGGGGTCGACCTGGGGTGCGAAATTTTGAAATCTAGAGGGGGGTCAGGTGGGGTCCAGTGTCTAAAGAAAAACAGTTTTAAACCATAATAACTTTAATAATTGTTCTTTTTATAGGATGTTCTTGTTATATTTTTATATACTACATTTTATTGATTAAAAAGCGATATTCTGGTGTAAAAAGGGTGTAAAAACATGAATTTGTGTTAAAAATTCACGTTTTTGGAAGGAAACTTAGTATAAAAAGTACTTAAAATTTTCTCGAGGGGGGGGTGGGTCAGATTTCAAATTCTAGAGGGAGGTCAGGGTAAAAAATTCGGAAATTTGGGGGAAGGGAGGGGCCCCTAGATCGTCTAGGGAGGGTCCCAAAATCTCAAGGCCAGAGGAGGGGACGCGTGGACCCCACCCTGCGCTCCCCCCTTCTCTCTCAACAATGATATTCACGATTTCAGCGAGTACACACTAAATGTTTTAAGTTTAAAAAAAATCTTTATTTTTATAATATTGCATTAATAGAAATTAAATTAGTGTTTTAGATGTTTTGGTAAATACGAAAGCCACACTTCCTACGGGTCAACATTCAAAAGCAACAATAATCTCTACAACATATTTTGCGATGCTTACAACAAAACTAACGGTATGTAATCTTTGATGCTTATTAAACGGGATGCCAATAAATTTACATTTATTTTTTAAGCTTAATAAAAATTGCCAAATAATCACAGCAATAAAAACAAAAAGTATGTTATAACCATATTATATGGTTAGTACTATCCCAAATGACTAGTTTTTATTTTCATTCAAAAAATTATAAAAAAACCTATTTGTGAGTAGTTTGACGTTTAATTTTGGTTGGTTTTTTTTCTATCAACTGCCAATCGATTTCATACATTTTTTGATAATCTTTAAAAGCATACATGGTCATAAAAAGGGGAAGGTGGGTCAGGTTAACTTCCTCCAAAGTCTGAGAAGAAAGGTTTCCTAGCAGCCAAAGTTGTTGTTGTTCATGGCCTGAGCATCAAGTGATGGCCTAAAGGAACCTGACCGCATCCACTGGTCTTTCCCATAGATCTTCTAATTTAAGTGTCGTTGGCTTTTGAGGGCATGCAAAAAGGTGTTTGACGTTGTGAGGTTTGCCACTGCAGTGGGGGCATTCGTTTTTAATGGATTTGTTGATACTGGATTTGAACGAGTTGAGGCGGTGGCATTGTCCGGATGTAAGTTGAGCCAGGAAGGTTCTTGACTTCCTGGGGAGTTGTTGCTCGCTTATGTCAACTGTTGGCGGTTTTCTTTTTAATAGCGCATTAGGTTGGAGTTGCAAAATATATTCTTTGATGAAATAAGAGTGAATGTTTGATTGCATTGTGTTTTCTGTGAGCATGTGGTTGTAGAAAGTTTTAGCTGGTTGGTCCAAATTTTGATTGGAGGGTATGTTTCATCTCTCTTGGTCTATGATCATTGGCTGTGATTTTGTTGGATGGGCGTGTTGGCTGCATGGTTTTTGCTAAAAATTGTGTTGATGGAAGGTTGGTGTGGTTTTCTATTGGTAGGACTTTGGTCTTTTGGTGTAGATGGTCAGTTGGGGTCATTTTGTGGCAGCTGGTAGCTATCCTGAGAGCTTTGTTTTGTGTTGTTTGTAGTTTTTCAAGATGAGATTTTGATAGATTGGGTGATCATATCAGGGCTCTGTAGTTGAGAATTGGGCGTCCTATTGCTTTGTAGGCGGTAACTATTATTTCTTTCTGTGGTCCCAGCTGGTGCCAGACAGGGCTTTGAGAATGTTGTTGCGCCTGGATGCTTTGTTGTTTATGTTGGTGGCGTGGTTATTGAATGTTAGTTTTGGATTGAAAGTAATATTCAGGATTTTGGGGTTTTTGTTTACCCACAAAAGTTTGTTATCTATGGTCACCTTTAGATAATAGGTAAACTCTTGTGATGAGGAGGAAAAAAATAGTGACTGTTGATTTTTCTGTTGAAAGTTTGAGGTAATTTTTGTTCAGATATTGATTTAAAATGTTGAGGTAGTTGGTGAGATTGAGTTCCATTTCAGTAATCTTGTTTCTGATGGAGTAAACTGTGGTATCATCAGCATAGGAGACTATTTTGACATTAGCTGGAAGTGTGCTGTTGGCTATTTTGGTTATTAGAATATCAATGCTGATTGTCTCAAATGCCCTGGTGAGATCCAGGGCGGCTACTATTGTATGCTTGGGTTGAATTGAATTGAATTGAATTTTGGTTGAAGCCAGTACCTATGTCAGTTGTAAATTGAAGCAGGGCAGTGGTTGTTAAGTGTTTGGGTTTAAATCCATGCTGATCTGGGTGCTGTTTTAGATGTTGGAGAAAGATCGGTTGAATTATTGCTTTCAAAATCTTTATAGCTGGGCAGAGAAAGGAAACTGGTCTAGGAAGTTGAAATGTTGAGATCCTTTCCAGGTTTTAGTAGTGGTATTATGAATGAGGTTTTACAGATTGTAGGTATGCTATTTGTTTTTAGTGATAAGTTGAACAGATCAGTTAGATATTGAATGCCAAGAGGACTAAGGTTTTTAAGGTGGAAAATGGTTAGATTGTCTGGACCAAAAGCTTTAGAGTTGTTAGATGATTTTATGGCATTTTCTACTTTTGTGGTTGTAATATTATTAGGTTCTTGATTGATTTTTTATGTTTCTAATTAATATTTGATTTTCTTTAGGTGTTTTGAAAGGTTTGTTTGGAGTAAATTGTTTATTGAAGTTGTTTGCTAGTAATTAAAGGTTGTTGATTAAATTTCCATTTAAGTTTATTGCGCAGTTTGGGGTGGGTGACTGTTTGTTATTTAGTAACTTTATGGTTTTCCAAAATTTAGAGGAGTTGGTTTTATGGCTGAAAGTGTCCAGATATGAATGCCATTTTTTGGCAGCGTTGGTGCAGATTTGTTTGTGGATTTTTTGGTTGAGCTATTGTATTTGGTTTGAAAGTGGGTTAGTTTCGCGTAGGTTGTCTTTTTCATTCATAAGCTTTATAGTTTCTGGAGTTAGGTTGGCTTGAAAACTGTTGTGACGACCGGCTGGTATGTGGTGTGAGGAAGCGTTGATTAATATATTTTTAAACGTTTTTTTCATCTTTTTTGACTTCTGTTGGAGCTGAGAGATTAAGTAATTTTGTTTCTATTTCATTTTTGTAGTTGGTCCAGTTGGCTTTGTTGGGATTAGTGAAAGTTTACCTGGTTTTGGGTGCTATTGTCTGATTGGTTTGAAGGCTGAGGATGATTGGGAGGTGATCAGAACTCAATGTGGTAAAAGTTTTCCAGTCTGAGGAGGTGAGGAGTGAGTCTGAGATGAGAGATATCTGATGATATTGGATTCCCATTTGAAGGGATGCGTGTGGGTGTGTTTGTGTTTAGAGATACCATGTTCAAGTTGTTGATGATGTTTGCAACAAAGTCGCCTCTGGCGTTGATGAGGCTTGAGTGCCAGAGTTAATGGTGTGCATTAATATCTCCAAGAATGATGCTACCCTGATTGTTTTAAAAGATTGGCTATGTTACGCTGGGAATTGGAGGTGCAGGAGCTGGGCCGGTGGAATGTATAGGTTGGTGATTGAGAGGCCAGTATTGTTAAAGTGATAGTGCATGCCATGCATTTCTGCATGTGGATCATTCTGTTGAGTATCCAAGTTTATTTTGTAGTTGATCAAATGGTGTACAAAGAGTAGACCACCTCTATTGGAATTTCTGTCTTTCCTGATAGTTGTATAGTTGGGAATTTTTAGATCTTTGGATTTTAGTGAGAGTTTGGTTTCCTGGATGGCGGCTATGTGAATGTTGTGATTTTTTAAAAAGTTTGTTAGTTCTCATAGTTTGTTGGAGATTCTAAATTGCAGAATATTTAAAGTAGAATTTTTGGAGTTTGTATTATGATGTGGAGAAAGCGTGCAGTTGTTACATGAAAAATTTTGGTTGTAATGTTTTAGACTTTGTAGGTTGCTACATTTTAGATGCACCCAATTGTTACATTTAGTGCATTGGACGCTGTTTCTATTAACAGTTTTAATACAGTTTGCACAAAAATATTGCATCTTTTTGGGGCTGGGGTTTGGATGAATGTCTCTGGACAGGGGTGATCAGTTTTTTCAGCAGCCATTTTGGCCGCCAATTATAGAAAAAGGATGTGAAATGTCGCATTGGCAGTCAGCAATGGCGAAGATCGTCCGAGTTGACTGGAAAAGAGGTAGAGCTGTTGACGATTTCCATTGCTGGATCTGGGCAGTGTCGCTGTGTGGAAGCCGTAGACATAGACACAAACAAAAACACTCCAACACGCATTCCATCTAATGGAAACCTAACATCTCCAGATATCTCCTTAGTCCGAGACTCACACCTCACCTTAACAGACTGGCATACACAAACAACGTTAAGCTCAGACCACCTTCCTATAATCGTCAGAATTCAAACTACTTTGACAATAGCTCCAACAACTAGGAAAACTTTTACAAATCTCAACAAAGCTGACTGGACTAGTTATACAAATGAAATAGAAACAAAATTATTCAACATCCCCAAACCAACCAACAGAGGTCAAACAAGATGTAAATGTTTAGATTAATCTTGAACAAAGCTTTCGCGCACAACATCCCTGCCCATTGTCACAAAAATTTTCAGCCCAACCTTACTCCAGAAACAATCCAGGTCATCAAAGAGCATGAGACACTTTGCCAAACCAACCCACACTCTGCCTGGATACAAAAGCTCAACAACAACATTCACAACCAAATTCGCTCCAATGCCACCAAAAAATGGCACTCATTTTTGGAAAACTTCAGCCACAAAGGCAACCCAACAAAACTATAGAAAACAATAAAATCACTGGACAATAAACCCTCTCCCTCACCAAATTCAGCGATAAATTTTAATGGAATTCAAATCAACAACCCTCTAGAAATGGCAAACAAATTCAACAAACAATTCACACCAAATAAACCATTTAAAAAGAAAGAAAAACCGCAACCTTTTCAGAAATATTAAAAAACTTATCCAGTAACCAACCAAAATTACGACCACAGAGGTCAAAAAAGCAATAAAAACAGCAAACAACTCAAAAACTTTTGGCCCAGACAATCTAACCATTTCACCTCAAAAATCTTGGTCCCCTTGGAATGAAATACCTAACTGATCTGTTCAACCTTTCTTTTAAAACAAACAGCATACCAAACATCTGAAAAACCTCATTCATAATACCACTACTAAAACCTGGAAAGGATCTCAACATTTCAACTTCCTAGACCAATTTCCTTTCTCTGCCCAGCTATAAAGATTTTGAAAGCAATAATTCAACCGATCTTTCTCCAACATCTAAAACAGCACCCAGATCAGCATGGATTTAAACCCAAACACTTAACAACCACTGCCCTGCTTCAATTTACAACTGACATAGGTACTGGCTTCAACCAAAATTCAATTCAATTCAATTCAACCCAAGCATACAATAGTAGCCGCCCTGGATCTCACCAGGGCATTTGAGACAATCAGCATTGATATTCTAATAACCAAAATAGCCAACAGCACACTTCCAGCTAATGTCAAAATAGTCTCCTATGCTGATGATACCACAGTTTACTCCATCAGAAACAAGATTACTGAAATGAAACTCAATCTCACCAACTACCTCAACATTTTAAATCAATATCTGAACAAAAATTACCTCAAACTTTCAACAGAAAAATCAACAGTCACTATTTTTTTCCTTCTCATCACAAGAGTTTACCTATTATCTAAAGGTGACCATAGATAACAAACTTTTGTGGGTAAACAAAAACCCCAAAATCCTGAATATTACTTTCAATCCAAAACTAACATTCAATAACCACGCCACCAACATAAACAACAAAGCATCCAGGCGCAACAACATTCTCAAAGCCCTGTCTGGCACCAGCTGGGACCACAGAAAGAAATAATAATTACCGCCTACAAAGCAATAGGACGCCCAATTCTCAACTACAGAGCCCTGATATGGTCACCCAATCTATCAAAATCTCATCTTGAAAAACTACAAACAACACAAAACAAAGCTCTCAGGATAGCTACCGGCTGCCACAAAATGACCCCAACTGACCATCTACACCAAAAGACCAAAGTCCTACCAATAGAAAACCACACCAACCTTCCATCAACACAATTTTTAGCAAAAACCATGCAGCCAACACGCCCATCCAACAAAATCACAGCCAATGATCATAGACCAAGAGAGATGAAACATACCCTCCAATCAAAATTTGGACCAACCAGCTAAAACTTTCTAAAACCACATGCTCACAGAAAACACAATGCAATCAAACATTCACTCTTATTTCATCAAAGAACATATTTTGCAACTCCAACCTAATGCGCTACTAAAAAGAAAACCGCCAACAGTTGACATAAACGAGCAACAACTCCCCACGAAGTCAAGAACCTTCCTGGCTCAACTTACATCCGGACAATGCCACCGCCTCAACTCGTTCAAACTTCAAATCCAGTATCAACAAATCCATTAAAAACGAATGCCCCACTGCAGTGGCAAACCTCACAACGTCAAACACCTTTTTGCATGCCCTCAAAAGCCAACGACACTTAAATTAGAAGATCTATGGGAAAGACCAGTGGATGCGGTCAGGTTCCTTTAGGCCATCACTTGATGCTCAGGCCATGAACAACAACTTTGGCTGCTAGGAAACCCTTCTTCTCAGACTTTGGAGGAAGTTAACCTGACCCACCTTCCCCTTTTTATGACCATGTATGCTTTGAAAGATTATCAAAAAATGTATGAAATCGATTGGCAGTTGATAGAAAAAAAACCAACCAAAATTAAACGTCAAACTACTCACAAATAGGTTTTTTTATAATTTTTTGAATGAAAATAAAAACTAGTCATTTGGGATAGTACTAACCATATAATATGGTTATAACATACTTTTGGTTTTTATTGCTGTGATTATTTGGCAATTTTTATTAAGCTTAAAAAATAAATGTAAATTTATTGGCATCCCGTTTAATAAGCATCAAAGATTACATACCGTTAGTTTTGTTGTAAGCATCGCAAAATATGTTGTAGAGATTATTGTTGCTTTTGAATGTTGACCCGTAGGAAGTGTGGCTTTCGTATTTACCAAAACATCTAAAACACTAATTTAATTTCTATTAATGCAATATTATAAAAATAAAGATTTTTTTAAACTTAAAACATTTAGTGTGTACTCGCTGAAATCGTGAATATCATTGTTAGAGAAAGGGGGGAGCGCAGGGTGGGGTCCACGGTCCACCCCTCTGGCCTTGAAATTTTGGGACCCTCCCTAGACGAAAATCTAGGGGCCCCTCCCTTCCCCCCAAATTTCCGAATTTTTTACCCCTGACCTCCCTCTAGAATTTGAAATCTGACCCCCCCCCCCTCAAGAAAATTTTAGGTACTTTTTTATACTATATTTTCTTTCAAAAACGTGAATTTTTAACACATATTCATCTTTTTGCACCCTTTTTACACCAGAATATCGCTTTTTAATCAATAAAATGTAGTATATAAAAATATAACAAGAACATCCTATAAAAAGAACAATTATTAAAGTTATTATGGTTTAAAACTGTTTTTCTTTAGACACTGGACCCCACCTGACCCCCCTCTAGATTTCAAAATTTCGCACCCCAGGTCGACCCCCCTAAAAAGCTAGGGGGGGTCCGGACCCCCCTGCGATCCCCTTTTTAGATTTTAAAATTTGATTTACCCCGGGTAACCACCACCCCTAGCTTCCTGGACCGTTCTCACCTATGATGGAGAGCATTTACTTTTTTACATCTTTTTTAATGCCTACAAACATACAAGAGCAAGTTGTCCAGAGTGGGGGGGTTAAACCCCAAATTAGGGGGGGGGTTAAAATCCGAGAAACGCATTTTACCCATGTCGTTTTTTTCTGGAGTTTATTTTATCCATATCGCTTTTGACTTTAAAGGGAAAATAGGTAAAAATTTTAGGTCAAAAAGCTCTTTTCATTGTATTTTTGAGCTCTTTATTGCTTAAAACATTTATTTTGACCTCAAAACTTAAGTTTGGAGGCAGTTAGAAGTCAGTTTAAAGACATTTTTTTCTTAATTTTTTTTCAAATTTGGAGGGGGCGGATTAACCTTCCCCCCCCCCACTTCTGAATGGAGAATTAAATCCCCCATCTTAGAATTTGGGGGGTTAACCCCCCCCCAACCCTCCCATGTATGCCTCCAAAAATGCTGCTGGGAAGATATTCTTTGCCAAAACTTACAAATCCTATTTAAAGTAAATAACTTACTTGGCCATATGCTTGAGTGCCGTTTTGGGCGCTATTTCCACTCCGCAGGATACGCAAAACACGGATTGATTGTTGTCTTCCGTTTCTTCGTCCGTTTTTTCTTCTTTTTCCGTATTGGCAGTGAAATCCTTGATTTCTTTTAGCCAATCGTTCAGTCTCTTTTCTTCTTCTTCCAAATCTATAAAATTAAAAACTTGTTAGTTATTGTTATTTACATTGGCAGACCTGTGCTCTGCTTCCCCCAGGGTTTTAACGGAGGGAAAACATTTCTGAAATAAGGGGCACAGTGCGAATTTTTTAAAATGGGAATGCGAAAGTCTAAAGTTTAAACACCCCACCAGTCTAAACGGGGTACCAATCCAAAAAACGCGTAAAATCGGGTATTTGGTGGGTACCGCTCTAAAAAAATGTTGGTATGGCCCCTATAATTTTATCGCATTTTATTTTTGGTGGCTTCAAAATTAAATACTAATAATTTTCTGAATTTTTAGCCCATCTGCGACCATTCAGCTAAAAGATTTGGAGGGGCGGTAACCCTCTTTTTTCCAAACTCCAGTTTTTATTACTAAGACACGCGAAATAAAAAGGGATCTCCGAGATACTCCAAAATTTTTGGATGTTGTTGGTAGTTTTAATAATATATTGTTTTACGGGAGAGTTGTACAAGTATAGCCCCTTGCTAATCATAAATGAAAACGGTCACCTCAGCTAGGGGTGTCCTTACCCTGGATAAATGACATTTTAAAATCTAGAAAGGGCGACCAGATCCCCCTGACTTTCTAGGGGGGAGGGGTTGACCCTGGGTGGAAAATTTCGAAACTTAGAGGGGGTC
>JASAMX010026308.1:0-43833 GCA_030248175.1 Microlaimidae sp. YZB2_3
GGGAAAATGTCAAAAGGGGATTATTATGAATATTTTTAACTTACCCGATTTTAAAAATCCATTGCACATAGCCTTTGCCATGTTTCCCCCACCAATAAGAACAATTTGAGGTTTAACTCCGGCATTTTGACATAAATCTTCAAATAAACCCATTGTAAATTCACAACAATTAAAAAGTTTTGATTTAGGTTGTTTTGTCAACTGAAGAAAATTCGTCAATATTTGTATTTGAGCAGCGTCAGCGTCATTGTAATTGCGAACGCATTTCTCCATGCAACGCCTTTTCCTGTCGATGTAATAATGATTTGAACAGCTGGGCTACGATGTAACAGTTTTTAAATAAATAACAAATGTTTTGCTTTTTTTTAATCCAATCTTTAAGTTTTTAAAAAAATGATTTATTGTATAAATTGGGATGCTCAGTAGACAGATTTGAACAAAAACAGATTTAATCGGTGAATTTATTGGCGCAAAAAGAAAATTTAAAAAAAGAACTAATATTAAATTATTATATTTTTTTTGAAATTGTAAAATCTTTTCGACTCATTCAGACTTGTAAACAGGTTTTTAGAGCATTTTGTACCAATAATTGTGGTTAATTTCTTCGTAAGTTTGTATGGAGATATTGGCGGACCAATTAAAATTGTGCGGTTATAATGGTTGTAAAAAACGAATTAGAACTTCCCAATAAACTAAAAATGAATTGGCTAACAACGGCCCAAGCGAAGACCCCATGGCCACACCATCAATTTGCTTGTAATAAATACCGTCAAAAATAAACAAAGCGTCTTTTGCAGCAAGGGTTAGTAAATTTTTTAAGTCGTCAAGAGAAAAGTGTCCTATATACTAAAAGTCTCTTGACGACTTAAAAAATTTACTAACCCTTGCTGCAAAAGACGCTTTGTTTATTTTTGACGGTATTTATTACAAGCAAATTGATGGTGTGGCCATGGGGTCTCCACTTGGGCCGTTGTTAGCCAATTCATTTTTAGTTTATTGGGAAGAATTTTGGGTAAAAAACTGGCCTTTGGATTTCAAACCTGAATTAGAACTTGTATTTTTTAATTCTCGCCTTCTCCCAAAATATACAAAAATTAGTCCAATTTTACCCTTATTAAACTTGCGTTTTTGCTCCAAATTGAGTAATTTCATATATAATTCTGGCGACCGTGGGCTGCCGGATATTATCTTCAAATAAGTAAGTAAGTAACTTCCTAACGCTTTCTTTGATTTTGAATAACTCGGAATCAACTCTATATAAGTTGAAATTTGAAATATATATACAACTGAAAACACAAAATCAATTGATAACCACGATTGTTTGATTTGACAAATTGTGCGGTCGATAATGGCGTATGCAAATTTTATTTAAAACAATTATAACTTGGCCGAATCAACTCTATATAAGAAGTTGAAATTTGGAACATATATACAACTGACAAAGCACGATTTTCTGATGTGACAAATTATGCGGTCGATCATTACATATATGCAATTAAAACAATTAACTCAGCCGAATCAACAGAGAACGGAGAATCGATTGGTAGCGATTTTTTTTCATATGACATTTGTGCGGTTGCAGAAATGTGATAAGTGTGTACTTTTGATTTAAATATGTTAAACGTAAGTTAAACAAATACAATAAAATTTAAAACAGGTATGGAATAAAAAAATCTTAAATCATTTAAAGCTACTTTAACGTCCGCCGGACAACACTTGATCTAGTTGTTAAATGGTATTTAATCTTTAATATTAAACGGTTTTGGCTAAAAGTTTTTGATTTATTTTGAAACTTTTGTTGCAAATTTAAACAATATATTTATCGATATATTTATTTTAGTAAAAACCGCAATTTTTAACCTATTTTTTATGATTTTTTTTAATCTGCTTATGAGGTGTAAACAAAATTTTGTTTATACATGTTGGAATATCTGAAATAATATTTAATTTGTTTTGATTTAACTTCGGTTTCAATTGGGATAGTTTATTAAATAAAAAAGAATTAAAAATATTTAATGTTGTGGGTTGAGCTTAAGCTATTATTAAAAAATTTTTTACTTAGTTAATACTGGTGGAAGATCAAATAAGAAATTAACGTTTTGAAACCACAAAACAGTTTGGTTTGGGTTAAACCTTGAGTTTTCAAACAAGAGATGGAATAACATTCAACGCAGAGACGAACTAATTGCTATTGACAACCATAGAATTTATTGAAAACAAAACATAATGTTTTGACAGCAGTTTTAAAGGCTGCCGTTTAAAGTTACATTTCATAAAATGCTAGTGCGAATAAAACCCACACCATATTTTTACATTGGTGTCCGGAGGAAAGACCTGCAAAATATCTTCAAAAAATATTTTCTTCAAATGTGCGGTACCGAGTCAAACTTTTTGTCTTTGATTTTTATTATTTTTTGTGAAAACCTTACCTCCTGCCTGCAAAAATTTTTTCCAAAAATTTTTTTATCAAAATATCTCCTATGGTTCAGGAGATATGACCCCCAAAAAATGGCGTTTTTTTAATAATTCCGTACTGGAAAAATTGCTGAATGGGTATTAAAATTTAAATGACAAAATACGCATTTAAAGAAAGCGGCTATTTTCTTTTTTTTTCCACAAAAATTTTTTCATCGAAATATCTCCTATGGTTCAGGAGATATGACCCCCCAAAAAATGGCGTTTTTTTAATAATTCCGTACTTGAAAGATTGCTGAATGGTTATTAAAATTTAAATGGCAAAATACGCATTTAAAGAAAGCGGCTATTTTTATTATTTGATACATTGATCGTTAAAATTAGTGCAGTATTTGTCGACATATTGCGTTTCATGTACAAAAAACCCGCGATTTTTTTGCTAAAAAACCCCAACGACGGCAGTGATTTGATGAAGTTTGCCAACATTTTTGCCTACACTTCGTATTTTTAGCAAAAAAATCGCGGGTTTTTTGTACGGGAAACGCAATATCTCGATAAATACTGCAATATTGCATCAATTTTTAATGATCAACGTATCAAATTAAAGTAGAAATTAGCCGCTTTCTATGAGTGCGTATTTTATAATTTAAATTGTAATATCAACTGGGTAATCTTTCAAGTACAGAATTGTCAAAAAACGTTATGTTTTTGGGAGGGTCATTTCTCCTGAACCACCGAAGATATTTTGATGAAAAAATTTTTGTGGGCTATTGGTGGCAAGGCAGGGGGAAGGTTTTCACAAAAAATCCTTGAAATTGAAAACAAAAAGTTTGACTTGGTACCGCACCTTTAAGCAGTAAGTTATTTAGGCCTTTTTTAAAACTTTTTTGTCTTCTTTTTAAGATTTTTTATGGTTTTTTAGCTTGATTTTAAGGATTCGCTTGTGGTTAGAAAAAAGTTTTCTGTTGTATAATTTCAAAAGTGTTTCCAAAAATATTCTTTCGGAAGATATTAAGCAGAAGGTATTTCTTCCTGGTGCTCAGTTATTCTCAACCCATTAATAGACAAAATGATACTGTCCATTATACAAATATTTATCTCGATTATTTGATTCCATGCATCTTTTTCTGTAGTTTGAACTGTTGTGAAGGATGATTCAAATCACCAGAACAGGCAATTGTGAGTGTGGAAACTCTACGTTTCAAGCTTTTCATAGACAGACAAAGAAAAAGGGAAAAAACATCTAATTATACACGGCTGCCGGGGGCGGGAAGTTGGATTGATTTTTCCTTTATATACCATATCATAAATAATCGTTTCTGTTCCCCCTGCCGACCCTCGTTTTGCACCACGTACCACGGTTAATAATTTTACATGAAGAATTCATGGTGCACATAAGAAACGTCAAGTTTCAAAGCTTATTTGTCTTGCTAAAATTGGATATTTTTTTAGTTGTTCATTTCTGAATTTTTAATTATTTAACCCATCACCAAATCAAAAAGATTTAACCTTAATCTGCTTTAATTTTTCACAGTTCCTCAACACGTACCCTAGAGTGCTTGATAATTTTTCGACAGAAGAAACGTTTGGAAATAGGCGTGGTCAGAACCAGGGACCCCCGCGAAACCTGAAATTCGGCGAATCTTTTCATTATACACTTTTCCTGTTCCATAGTGTTTTTGCGCGGCTTTCCCTCATTAATTTACCGCAAGTCTTTCCTAATAAGCGGCTTTCTATTTTTATGCGTCTCCGATTTCTTGAGCGTGCCGTCGTACTCCCAGCCCTAATCACACTCTCTTTCAACACGCTGGAAAGTTCACAGTTGGAGAGTGTAATTGCTCCCAAAAGGTCTTTTTCTTTGAAGTTCCAAGTATTAACGTCGAAAAAAATTTTCTTACTTTATTTTATTTTATTAGATTTTCATAGTGTGATCAAAAGTTTTTTCAAGTTACTACTTGCTGCTTGAATATTTTTTTGTTATAATGATAACAAAAAACTCAAGGCGGTTGTTACTATAAAAGAACAACTGCTGATTGATTTTAACTAACAAAAGAACCTTATCGTATTGCATTTCTAAATGATATTGGTGTTTTAGTGCTGTTCTTTCTATATTAAAAAAAACTATACCTATTATAATGTTTATTTCACATGTAAATACATGTACTTATTATATGTAAATATAATGTGGATTGGAATATTGTGTAAATCACCATAAAAAAATGGTAGTCGATTCCACAATGATATAAGTTTTTGATAACATGATTTTTAAAGTTTACGAGATATGTTTGCTGGCATTTATTTCAAAACATTTTTAAAGAAATAATTTTACCCCAACAAAATTTTAAAGTAATTTGTGTCCCAAATTTGCGAAAAAATTTCTTTCTAATATAATCTGATAGCATTTTCTAACTCAAAGCATTTTCTAACTAAAATTCTAAATTTGTTTATACTATTTATTGCTTCAAAAAAGCAAGTTAGGCACTCTTTTTGAAACCCACACACTGTATTTTAAACGGGTTTGTTAAAGACATTCGTTATAAACTTTAAGTTAATTTTTTTGCCAAATACAGTAAGCTTTGCGGAAAATTATATTTACGGATAACATTCGTGGTAGCGCGATAGACACCATTTTTAAGTATAGATTTTTTTTAAATTTAAATTTGAGTTAAATAAAAGATAGTTTTTTGTGAAAAACAAATGTTTATTAGTTTTTATATATGCATGGATTGACCTTATTCCTCATTTGTGTTTTGCTCATTGTACGAATTTAATTTCGACACCGAGATAAATATAATTATTAAAAATTTACATTGGTGTTCTGCCTCAGTGTCCGGTAGCAGTGTTATATAGCACGAATGAGATAAAAAAAATTATTATTATTACTATAAGTATGAATAATCTTATTAAATTATCACGTTTTTCTGTCTGAACGTCCTCGTGTTATTATAGTTTTCTAACAGTGTAGATTCAAGCTTTTAATTTCTTGAAACCGGCTTTCACTTTTGAATATCGGATTTAAGTTAAGAAAGGCTTAGACTAAGTTTAATATCGTATTGGTTTAACAGATAAGAAGCAAAAGCGACCGTTTTCTTCACTTAATTTGACTCCATATTTATACTAAAGATTTTCATGATGTGCCCTCTGTCTTTTCTATTACGACAGAATTTCTGGTGTTAATAGAACAAATAAAACACGTCTAACGTTACGTTTCCATTTTGAAATTTTAAAACAACTAAATAGTAAGCATTTATAATTAATGAAAAATTTTGTTAATACCTTGGATATATTTTAAATACAAAAATTTTTAATAAATACGTTTTACAACGATTTCGAACCCAAAATATGTTTACAATTTTTTTTTCTTCTTGTTTTCACAACGAATAACTATAAATACATTGTAATAAATTTTTTTTAACATTTTAGGAAATTAGCACCAAGAAATGTTAATTATTTTAAAGCCAAAAAGAATAAAATTCATTTTTATCACAATTTTTGCTTTGTGGTTTATCACAAAATAAAAATTTTATAGTGAGTGAATTAAAATTAACGGAGACATTCTTGGAATTATTGGCCAAAGATAAAATTTTTACTGCTATATAAGTAAGAGTGCTTTTATAGATTTTAGCCTACGGGATTTTTTTATTTAACTATTATGTTTTACTTTTTATTGTTTACTTAGTCTTTCGTATTACATTACGCTAATTAAAACATGTTTTTACAAATTTGAAAAATCTATAGAAAAGCTGTCAGTCAGTTTTAATTGCCAGTAAAATGTTGAGAAAGCTTTTAATGTTATTTTGTTTTTAGGATAAAGAATTTTCATCATGACATTGCACTGCTCGATGTATTTAAATACTTAGACATTGTTCATTAAAGAGCTCTTATGTTTTTTATTTGTTTTTTCAGTCCAATATAGTCGGTTAAATCAAAAGATTTTTATTGTTCACAATATTGACAATCATTATTATGTGAAGTTTTTCATTTCTGGGCTCTGTATACCATGTATTTATGTGCAAACACTAAAGATTGCAGCACTCAGTAATCAATATACTGAGAAACATAATATTTATTAAAAATTTTAAATATATTTAGCATTCAGAGATATACATATACCAATTTAAAAATAACCAACCTAATTTATTATACAAAAAATGGCAGGTTATTCTTTTAAAGATTAATTATAAGAGCAATTACATATCGCAACAAATGCGTTTCTTGATGGCTCATTATCCTAATCCATGTTTTATGACAAAATAAATTTTAAAATGAGTCCAAAACATTAATTTTATAAAAAAATAAATATGCGTCGTTTTTATAATATTATTAGTTTATAAAATTATTCCAAAAAATGTTTAACGACAGGAGTATAAATAATCTTTGCAATGAACCACTATTAAATTAAAAGTGCAAAATTGCTCTTTTTAATATATTATTTTTTTAATTGTTCTATTTTTAATTGTTTTGTTAATAGCTTTTATTAACCGAAGAATTCTAATTGTAGTGGAGACCAGCATTTTATGTAGCTCATTGTTTCTTTCCTGGATTATCTAGAAAACACAATGTACCTACTATTATCCTACTGCAATACAAACTATATTTTTTGTGAAAAGACTATTAGTTATGGTAAAGGTACAAATCTTTTATGTAGCTTAATTATTTTATTAGCATCGTGATCAATGCTTACGAATGTTGCATCATAAATCTGTATGATTGGAAGATGACCTGTCAACAATATGATATTATTACCAAAATTATCAAACACTGTGGTGTTCTACTTTAATCAGTTGCTCAAAATTATGGTATTTAAGAATAGTTAAATACTTAAACGTAAGTACTAGTTATTAATCACAACACCATTGATCATCTTACCTCTTGGAATTATTAGTTCCAGTGTTGTTAAAAATATTTCCAATATAAAATTGCAGTTTATCGATTTAAAGCTTTTGATGTTTTTAAGATAGTTTTTGTATAACATCCTTCACTTAATCCATATTGTCATAACTCATGCTTTTGCATAGTTTAATATAGCTCTTTTTTGAAAATTTATGGCCCATTTGATGATATTTGTTCGTTCTGTGTCTAAATTGGATTTTTATCCTGGAAAGAATCATATAATTTCTGCTAAAACCGAACAAAGAACCAATCAGTGTGGGATTAAACGTTTTTTTGTTCGCAAAAAAAAAACCGTCAAAAACCTTTAAATGCTAACTTCAATTTTTATACATTTGTAGCAAACAGAATAAAGAATTGTTCGTTTTCGAACTGATAGGTTTTAACCAAAATAGGGTAAAATAAAACTATCCAATTCTGTATATATAATTCTTATCTCCAACATTTTTTAAGTGGTTTAAACATATTGCTGTAAATATTCAAAAATAACGTTAGTAGATCCTTGGCCGTAGATATAAAAAAAACAAATTTTTATCATTTTAATTAATCTTTTTTGTATTTTCCACAATATAATAAAACATATCGTTTGTTATAATTGTTTGTGCTGTTTTATTGAACTAATTTAATTATGGTTTTTACTAATAATTTTATAGTCTGAAGTACTTACAGTAAAGTAAAACTTAATTAAATTTATTTAGTTGGAGGTTTAGACCCAAAGGTTTACTTTAATACCAAAAGGGCATGTAGTCTCATTTATGTTAAATTATGCCTTTACCACTCCTACATTTTTGCAAATATAATAGTAAATTAATAAATAAGGTTAAGATAAAAATTGTTAAACAATTCTAAAAAAATATCTTACACACAAATAAAAACATAAAAATTTATGGCTATTATAATTCAATAAGTTCTTTATAGTTATAATTTGATAGTTGAATTCTGCTGATATTGTAACAGTATATAAAATAAAATTTTATCATGTTAATTTTTTAAACAAAACTGCGAGTACAGCGAATATTTTAACAACAAGATTTAGCAAAAACAGAATACTGGGCACGAAATGAGTCAGGTAAATATTAAAATGAAATCTTCACACAAAGAGTTTACAAAAACTATTAAGCTGCGGCTGGTCAGATTATTTGGTTTTAATGAGCCACAAAGGTGCTTTATTGATTCTAAACATGAACATAACTTGGTATTTAACATTTTGGGAATTTTTCGTCCAAAAACTGCTGCATATCCGCTGATTCGACGTCAGTGCTGCAGTGTGTCAAACTTCACGCCCCGCTTCCCCCGACGTGAAGTTTAACACAGTGCAGAATACCTTCTGACGCGGAATACCTTCTGACGCGGAATATGCAGCGGAAAAAAACTCCAAAGGGTTAAAATAGGATCTTGAAGCTCTAATCTACTTTACGATGGCGAGCTTTTGAGCTCTTACATGTTAAATGTATCAATCTGCCTCAAAAGGTTTTTAAATAAAAGATTTATAATACTGTTGTAAATGTTAGTAAAACTGAAACTGTTAATCACAAAGGAAATGATCATAATAGTTTTTTTGTTGATTTAAATTCTTTATTTTTGACATTGTCACAAAAACGCATAATTTGGCTTGAAAAAGTTTTGGTCACTTTTGATATTCGACATTCGACTTATGTTCCAAGCTTTGTTGTTTTTTTAATATGGAGGTTGAATTTTTCTTTAAAAAATTAAAACACATGGACAAACACATTCAATATATAAATTTTGTTCAAAATTTTTTAAATAGTTAATTATTTGGTGGCATTTTGTGGTTGCTATTATTTTGTTAATATTTCCTAATATAGTTATTCTATGCGTCAAGAATAATAAGTTTTATATATAACACTGCATGTTTCTAAGCGATGCCTTTAATCTTTGCGATACTAAAGGTGGACAAAAGTTTATCCCTAGTGGTCTTATAGCGGAATTGTCTGAAAACGAAGGAAATTCAATCAAATGAAAAGAAGACTATCACTCGCATGGCTATTCTGTGCCAATGCCTACCCATATTTTAATGTATGGATAGCTGCCGGAATATTACATGCGTCCACTGTTTACGTTATTCGGTTTATTGCTAATTGTGACGATACGAGTAATTCTTTTTAATTTAAAAAAAAACCATTATGAGTAGCTTTCTATGCCTATAAATTTTTAAAATCCCAAAGTTGTAAGTATTACGAAAAGCTGTAACGCGGACAAGGATTTGACAACATATCTAAAAGTTCAAATAAAAAAATAACAAAAAAAAAATTGTGTTAACACAAGTATATTATATACTTTATAGATTTTTCCTCAGTTCTAGCTATAACTAAATTTACATTAAAAATTTGAGCAAATTTCTTTTCGGGAAAATTTTTTTAAATGTAATAAAATGACCTATGGTGGCTGATGCGTTTTATACAACTTATTTTGTGTTTTTTTTTGCATTTTTATATAATTATTTGTTAGTAGAAGTAATAATGCATTTGGTGTTTAAGGTGATTTTTTTAAGTTCTTTAGAAGCTATTTTATTTTTAAGATATTTCAAAAAGTTGCATCGCAAAACCAGCAAACTTAGAAAAATTAAAGCCGAAAAAAATTTTTCCTAATAAACATCATACATAAATTAACGCCCAACATATGTTTTTTGTTAATCTTAGAAACACGTATTCGATCTATGTAAAACTCAGTTTTTTAATCAAAATTTGAATTTATCTGAAAATTATTTGCTAAATAGATTTATTTTAATATGTACATGCTTATAGCGAATTATTTCTCCAAGTTTTTTCAATTATTTCTCCATAATATAATTTATGTGACTTACAGGAATTATGTGTTTTTTTTGTTTGTTTTTTTTTGAAGTTTGTATTCCTAATGTTTTAATGAAAAAAAATAAATAAAACAAATCTCATCAAGATTTTTTATGCCTCGCGAGATTTTACGAACTGTGAATAATGAAAATGCCGATTTTTTTTTTGGTTAAAAACGCTTTTATACGTTATCAATTTCAAATATTTTTATAGTTATAATTCAGCACTAGAAAAAAATAAAAATAAACAGAAAAAATTCATTATATTTTTTAAACTGCGCCAATTTTAAAATACAAAATGCTTATACAACAAAAATTTAGGCATATTTGAAAATATAAATATTAAAGTATTATTATTATTATTAAACTATATCATTACCCTTTTGTTATAATAATGTATGAATTCGATTAAATATTTTTTTAAATAACTCTATAAAAAATTTTTTCATTGAACTTTAAAACACATGCAAACAGTTGATTACAATTTTTTTGTGTACGACAGTGTTAAAACGGTTGTTACAAAACCAATTAAAATTATTTTTAAAAAAATATGAAAACCTTTTTAATTCCGCCCAATACTTTTTAATGACTTTGTGTTTTTACTCTTTTTTTAAGAGGATTTTAATTTAAAGAGTTAATGGAGTGGCAAATTTTTTATCCTCGCCTACCAGTGCTGTAAACAGCCACCCAAATAAGTAAGAGTATACCTTGACACAAGTTTTTAAGAAACGTTTTTATATTAAACACAACTTTTGTCAAAAAAACTGAATGTGACATCTGAAAATAGGAAATGTCACCCAGAAAATGATCAGAATTTGGCAGAATATAATTTATTTATTTTTTGTTAGAATCCGCCGAAGCGAAAATTATTTAATTTTAAAACTTCAAAAAATTAGTTAAAAATTCTCCAAGTGCTAAACAATTTGCGTTCCGAAAAACAATTTAATTATTATTTTATTTTTTATCGATCGAATTGCGACATAATTTTAGTTGTCACACTGATAAAAAAAGTTTCGAAACCGCAACCATTTCTTATTTTTTGTTATGGTCTTTTTTATTAATTTAAATCAATAAAAAAATTAAAACAGCATTTAAAAAATTTGGCTCCACTTGGGGTGTATTTAAGAAAAAAAAAGTTAAATTACACTTTAGCAGATAAACGTTTACTTACATATAAATTCAGTTTGTTTTTACTTTGTTTCAGATTATATTTACTTTTTAATTAAACAATCTTGGCTTTTCAATTTTATTAAAATGCCAAATTATACTGTATTTTTCATATTATTTTTTTAAAAACAATATTAAAAATTCCCAGAAATAATTCGCTTTGACAGACTATTTGGGTTAAACTAATCGGGGCTTTTTCAAATATCAAAAGGTCGCCGCGTGCGATCAAGCCCTTATTTGGGTTACGTATTTCCTGGACGGGGTGTCGAGGGGGGAGCTTATTATCCGTGTGCCCTTGTTAGCGACGGCTAATGCCCTAACTTAATCAGTTGTACTGCGGCTTGTTTTAGATCAGCGACAGCTTGTATAATCCCCCTTCCCAGTTCTGGCAGAAAAAAGAGAAGGAATTCCTAGACGTCTCGGTTCAAACCACCCCTCGGGACTTTCAGTACCGTGATCGGTGCCACGGTCGTTTATCATCTACGAGCTTTAAAAAGCGATTCATAATTTATTCCTATGAAAAGGTTGTTAAATACCCGAGATTAGCTCCAGATTAAAGTCAAACTAGCACCCGTTAGTCAATAGCATTATGTAGTTTAATACGATGAGTTATTTTCTCTCAAACAAATTGTTTGGACGAGAGCGGTACGTCTCCCTAACTCCGCCCAAGACCGACTTTTTCCCATAGTCTTATTGTGACAGGTTATATATAACCATACGGGAACAATTGATTGCTTTCGCCACCTTTTTGCTTTTACTATACGCGAGTACTCGTTAATAGAAAATTTGATTACTTCTAGGAGCTTCGTTTAGAAACTACTGCGATAAATTTTTTATTCACAATAATCACTCCATAAAGAATTACTTTCATCAGCTGTTTCCATCTAATTTATTATTCCTTTGTTTTTGCTTTTTCTTTCAATATCTCGATTTTTTACCTGACTTATTCTGTTTAATTTTATTTTATAGAGTTTTTTAAACCAAATATTGTTCTGCGTAATCACCTAAACTAATGAGAAATATAAATTAATTTTCCGTTAGGTTTTTTTTCCTGAATAAAATACGACTAGACTCTCTAGTCAACTATTAAATAGATTATTTTCTTTTATGTAAAATAAAGTTTTTCCTTGTTTATTGCCACTATTTTACCATTTTTTTCTGTTAGATGCCTATATAAGCGTGATTTTTTTGTTTTTATTCCTAAAGTATAGGTTATATTTTAAAATTAGTTTTCTTTTTAAATATACAAAACAATACAGCAGCTTGTGAAACTTTAATTATTTTACAGATTTAAAAGGCGTCTTAAATGAAGATGATAATGGCTTACTGTTAAACTTTGATTTTTGTTCACTTTTTTTACCGTTCCGATTATCAACATTTACCGAAACCAGACCCGATAAATATCTGCGTTTGAAATGCAATGAAAATCAGAAAGGGTTAAGGCCGTCTATGGCTTGCTCAGTAATTCAAAAATTTACATAATTGCGGTATCATACAAATGTGACACTATGATGTCCTAAGCAAAACGGTTACTAAAGATTGTATGATTTGTTTGTGTTTTTTTTTGGATTCTTCCGCACCAAAATTTTAATTTTCCAAATATTATTATTTTTATGTGTATGTTTATAGATTTCTTGCTTATGTTTTTAGAATAAAAATATAGTGTACAAACGATGATCCTTTTTATTTTCTTCACTCTTGCTGTGGTTGAATTGTCATAATAGTCAAACATTTGTAATAATGGTCAATTATTATTCCACCAACCTGATTTTTATATCTTACGAATATTATTAAACATATTGAATGTCGAACATATTTAATTATGGATTAAATTTAACGATTTTTGATTCTCATGCTAACGGATATTTTTCACCTTGCTTTAAATTCGGTTTAAATGTGGAAAGTTCTGCTGTTGCTAGTGTACTTTGACATATCAGCAGGGAATCAGGCCGTCCAAAATTATACCATATCCCATCCGGGTCTGGCGATTAGGTCCAATTCCACCAACGACAGTTGGACACTCGGTGGTCCTAGTGTTCTGCAATACTTCCGCGGTTTTAACATCTACAGCAGCGCTCGAGAGCCTTGGATTTCCCTGTGCAACGGGACGGTCTCGGAGTCACCGGCGGAGGGGGTTATTTTCCCTTGCGGCTGCTTCGTCCAATCCGGTACCTACCGGATCGTCACAGATGCGGATCCGGACCCGTCCGGGAATTTCAGCGCAGACCGTCCCGAGGTCCGCGTCCGGATTTTAAACGATCTCGTTTCGTACGGTGGATCGGCGGAAGTATCGATTAGTATCGATAACGCCATTTGCAAGCCGAGAAATCCGTCCGATTTGTCGTTAAGATTTTTGTTCAAATCAGACGCCTACGAGAGGGGATTTCGCGCAATTTCAACGATGAAGATAGAAAAAGATCTGTGGGACAAAACCGGTTCCTTTAGGTGAGGATTACTCATACAAAATGATTGTAAAGTATTGGAGCATAAAAATCATGTGGTTTTTTTAATTAAAATACACAAGTTTTAAATATTGATACCATTTTTTATGATAATTTTAAGTTTATTTGAGTTTAATTAAGTTACACCTGTCATAGACTTAAAGATTCATTTTAAACAGTATTTTATTTAAGATAGAGTGCATAATCTGCTCAGATTAATTTGATCTTTTAGCGGTTAAAACGATCTGATTTTTTGTGTTTTAAAAGCAAGAATCAACGCTGCAAACGGTGTCAGAACTGCTCAAAACTAAAGTCAAGGATCTAGTACGTTTTTTCGCCACCAACATTCCTCAGGCCTGGCTCACACCAAAGTGACAGTGAGAACGCGTTCGCGCTGCAGCGACAACTGACAGTTTAACGGTGTAACCGCTTCGAAATGCGTTGTCACTTGTGACTCGTCAATACACACGCATCAAAAAAATTTAATAAGAAAATGTAACAAAAAATTGAGGGAAACCGAAAAAACCGGAGACTTAAACATATGATAAAATTTTTCAAGCAAAATAGTAAAAAGAGCTTACGTAAAAATAATTAAATTGATAGATTAATAAACCACATGAAGTGCTAAAATAAACCGACACCTAGACGTATTTTTTAAATCCTTAAACCCGCTTTTTTAAGTGTTAGGGAATTTAAACAATCACACTCTGAACTCTTAAACTCCTGAACCTTTATGTTGAAGCTTTCTTACTAGATTTAAAAGAAAGGTACAATTTTTTTATAAACTTTTTTATTTAGGCTGAAAGTGCCATGTTCGTTTCTGGACCGGCCAGGCCAGTTCAAAATAGAATTAGCGTTAAACTTGAGCCAAAACGAGTTCGAGTCCCTGGGTCAATCCGCATCGGTTTCCGTGGCTCCCAACCCGGATTTCGAACTTGTTATACGCAAGAACTTTGTTATTTACCCGTGCAAAAAGTCAAAAGTCATCGTTACTCTGACCCAACCGACCTGCAAAGGTAGTGTTGTGATAGCTGAAAGCTTGTTGAAGGCAGATAGCGGTGCATTGGGTTTACAAAATTACAATTTCTTTCTTTGATTTCATTGTGTTCCTATTTCAATGATTGTTAGTGCTTATATGTACAATGTAACCGTAAACTTTTCCATTTATATTGTACATATCTGCTTTTTAAAATTCTTTTTTTTTCGCAGAGGTGATTGAAATCACTTTAATGAAATTATATAATATGCTAATTTTTGTTGAGGAATGCTCGTACTCTAGAAGACACTGCTTTATTGGCGGAAAGGGTTATGAGTTCAAATATAGTTAATTATTAAAAATTAGTAATTGATTATGTTTGCTGAGCAGTGAAAAGCAATAAGCAGTGTCTCACTGCGGCAATAGGGTCTCTGAAGGTATAAAAAAGCCAAAGGGTGTTTTATAAAAAAATATAAGATTTTGTCACGTTTATCAATAATGTTTTGTAACTTAAAATATTCCAAAAAAACCGCAGGTTCAAGCGGTAACATTAAGGGTATAGGGTTTATTAAAGAAATAAGAAAGTTTTTAAAATACGTTTATTTTAAAAACGTTTTTTTTTTATCAAAAACAATTAGTTATCACAACACTATAAAAGGTGCAACGGGTGGTCGCGTACGCCTGTTTCGAATCGTTCGCACGCCCGGCAACAGTATTTCCAACCCCAGCAAGCTCTATTACGTGGCGGAGCGGCTGACCCGACCGGGACGGAAGTCCGTGGAATTTTCGTGCAGCCGCCACGTTTCCATGGCCAGCTGGGGCTACTGCTTCAAGTACGTCAGTGTACTGCACGACGGATTTGTCGTCCATCACCATTCCGTCTGCGTACCCACCGAGGAAAAAACAGGTGAGCGCGCTTTTGATTTTTTTTGCTGGCATACAATAAAATAAACTCTAGTTCATAATCATACCAGAAGTATACAATATAACGAAAAATGTTCAACTCCTATATAAAAATTAAGTCAGCGTATGCCATTATAATGAAATTTTTGGAAAATAGTTTATTAAAATGGCACTCCTATACTTATGGCATATTTGCAATAAGTAGAGAGTATAAGATTATAATGACATAACTTAATTTCCTATTATATCTACTTACAAGTGTATTATTGTCTAGTTACTTCGAAACTGGCTATCATCAATTAAAAAAAGCTCATGTCTTGAATTTACAACTTGTTAAAATTAAAAATTTTTTAAATAAACAAAATTTTGTTCGATTTGTAAATAATTTGCATTTTCTGATTTCATATCCCAAATTTAAATGGTTTTATTCATGGAATATTTTTCAATGTATCTATTTCAAATTTAGGATAAAATTAATTTATGCCATTATAATGGCATACTCTCCATTTTAATTCGCGTGAATTAAAATCGCAAATATGCCATTCTAATTAGGGTGTCATTTTAATAGATTATTTTAAAAAGATGCCATTATAATGACATATGTGCTAACTTCAATTTTATATAGGAGTTGCATATTTTTCGTTTTATTATTAATTTTTGTTTCATACTACGTCCAGAGTGGCTAAAGAACAAAATAAAATAGCATGGTTTCGGGTATCTCAGAGGTTAGGTTTACTTCCAAAGTACTTTTAAAGTTTTGATCCTAGGTTGTATTTTTGTACTTTTGCACTTTGGAGGAAGTAAATGGGCCTACAATTATTATTATATTAATCAATACCGCTGTGACAACATAATAATAATAGAGGAAATGAAAAATCTGTTTGTCTAGATTTTTTTACGTAGCTTTCGAGACCTTTTACAAACAACATTTATTAGTGTTTATCAGAATTAATTTCTTAATGGAAATCTATTGCGTATTTTTTCCATCGTAAGAAGAACATTGTGTGGACTTTTTTTCTATACATGACTACAAATAAACTTGAATATGAGAAGAATTCATCTTATCCGTATTTAAGTACTAAACGCAAAGCTGGTTTTTTGTTGTTGCAATAAAATTAAGGGGGGCATATAGTCACGAAATAAATCAACCCAAGTTACCTTCACTTATATCAACCAACCAGAATTCAACCTAAACTTTTTTTTTAAAATTTTGATTGGTTAATATAAGAGGCACTAAATTTCTTTTATTTGTTCCTTTACTTGCTCGGTTTTTATTTTTTTTACTTATTTTTAAAATGCACTTTAAACTGTTGGGTTTTCTGTGTAGATTAGTAGTAGTTAATGCTTTTGAAAATTTCGAAAAGTAAATTTATTATTTTAAAATTTAAATGCTTGCTAGACACTTTATAATAAAAATATTATAATTTTTACTTTTAACAATGTATTTTTAGGAGAAAATAAAACAAAATAAGTTTTTCGTTTTTGTAAGATTTTTAAATCAAGTAATTTTATGCTGTACTAGGAATAAGCCAAGAATAACATGATCAGTAATTAAGCTCGTTCTTGTGCGCGTTTTTTTTTACTTGTGAAGGCGTTCTTCTCGATAAATTAGTCTTGTTAAGGACCAGCTAGTAATTAAGACGAAGCCGACAGCCCTATATTTAAAGTATTTATTGCTCTATTTGCGGGGAAATATGTTGCTGTTTATTTGCGAAGGGATTCACCGCCCAGCGTATGAGAAGCATGTCAACAACAAATCTTAGCATCGTATTAATTCATTCCAGAAATGAAGTGGTCAGACCAAGGGCCCGCCGCCTTTCCAGCCCTCGCGGCCTGCAGTTATCTTTAATTAACTAATTATCGAGCGATAAAATGGGTTGACTCAAAGATAAGATTATATTATGTATACAAGATGATTTTTCCTTTTTACTGTTTCGAATTTAATTAGTAAATAGTTTTAAATTTAAAATAAGGAATAAAGTCTGAATAATTTAATGAGTTGGCTATTTTTTTGTCCAATCTTGTTAGCTTAAATAATTTTAAGTTTTCAAATATTTTAAAAATGAAATTTTTTTACGTTCCTTTATATATTTACCATTAGAAAAATTTTTTGTTGATTGGAGATAACAATTACCTCTCATAACTAGAAAGGAAGCATATCGTTGCGGTTTCACTGCAAGAAAAAAACAAAATTAAGATTGTTTTTATAAAAATGTAGTTTCATTTTTCAGTGAATTAAAAACACATATTTACTGGGCAGGATTATTTGATTATTAATAATTTAAGGTTTTTTGAGTTGTTTCTAATTTTTTGTAAGATTTTTTTGACGAACACAAATATAATATACAACATTGCAATTAATATAATGTTATTGTTGTCACAAATCGTCTTTTTTTTTCTTCATATATCATCTCAAATTATTAAAATTCTTTTTGCCATAAATTATTATATGTAACCTATACATTATCAATTTAATCAATATGTTTAGTTTTTTTATATGAATTTAGTTTTTAAAACCAAATATAAAACAGTTCTAATTATATTATTTTATTACTTTAATGCCAACTGACAACGATGCCAGGTACCTGGCACCTCTGTATGTTTTAACCGTCATAATAATTAGTTTTTTAATGTATTAAATTAATTGTGCATCCCTGGTTTCCTAGTTATTGTGTTAAATTACAGATAAAAGCGGAAAATTTAAAACTTTTTGTTGAAATACAAGAAAGGTATACATTTGTATGTCATTTTAAACTTTATAAAAAAACAATTGAAAAATCCTAAATTACCATAATTTGTTGGTGAAACTGTTATAAAATTTTTTTTTGGCGTTTTATGAATTTTAAAAGCTCGCTTTGTTGTATTAAACCGTTATTTTGCTAATACATCAGTGCAATTAGAATAAATTAATTCGACGCAAGCGTGTGTAAGACACTGTTTGAGCAGATTATCCGCCGGCTCGCGTGCGGACCGACTAAGGACTTCATTTAACCCCGACCGCCTGGGTTATAATAGGGATAATAAAAGAAGCCAAACCATGCACAAGGATTCTGTCAGCCCATGTCTAAACAGAAATAGAAAAGTGTAAGCGAACAATATAAACACAAACGCGTTTATGTCTCTTCCTTGATAATTAATAGCCACAAACAAAATACAGAGGTTTTTATATTCTAAATAATAAATACTGACATCACAATGTTTAATTCTGGAATTTCAGAAAATTTATTTAAAAAAGTATAGAATCTTAATATAATAAACTATGAACAAATTTGGGTTATTTTTTTCTGTGTGAATTTTTCCAATAAAGAGCTTTCTGAATTTCAGGTTAAGTTCTGATAAGTCAATCATTTGTTTAGGTGATAAGGTTTTCTTGCTACTTACTATAGGCAAATCAAACCTAGCTGACCTTGATAATTTGCAGTATTGAATATACTATTTAAAAATAAAATCATTTAAAATTTTCAGTAAAAACGATTGAATAATCTCTAATATTGAATATGTAATCTCTAATACGTACCATATTTTAAAATTGTTAACCAAATTACTCTATTTAGAACAAAAAGCTGAATTGTCTAATTTTTGTATATTTTGTGAAAAGGCGGGAATTAAAAAAACGTGCTAATTGGTTTTTTTAAAGGTCATAACCGCACAACTTTAATTGGTCCGCTCATGTCAACCATTCATGGGGTCATCCAGGTATAAGTCAACCATAGTTCTTCTGTTGACAAATTTTATTAAGCAATCACTTTGAATTAATTTTTTTTGGCTGAAAAGGTTTAGTTCGAAGTAACGCATGGAACTATATCTAGCTAATGTGCAAAAAATGACATAAACTGAAAAAAAAAATCAAAATAGCTAAATATCAATCCTCATTATGCAACGGTTCATTAATGCGAAAACCTTAATAGATAATAGAAAGGAAGAGGTGATATATATATATATAAGTATATAGTATAAAATATAATATATAGTACAATTGTTCTTTTGTTAGCGCAATATTCTTATTTTTGGTAACAAACTGGACCAACAATAGTGGTTGTGGAAAAAAACTTAATCTTATTTTGCAGCGAAAACAAGTTATACACATTTCTAGGCTTTTTAATTTAAATCTTTTCGTCTTTCTCTTCGTCTAAAAGTGTTTTCTTATATATATAATTCGTAATTTTACCTTGCTCGCCATACGATATGTAAATTTTATTTCTAGACACGGCTATATGAAGTGCCCTCTTGCTGCTCAGTAAGCCCAAAAGAGTAAAATATAGTTTTAAGAAAAAAATAGTGAGCATACATTGTATCTTGCTAACGTAATGTTCAATTTATACGATAATTATATTTTTATGCCAATTTATATATTTGTCAGAAATATCAAATATTTTCTTTTTTATACATACATAGATGCTCACTTAAATTTTAGTCTTTTTTTATGTTCTGTTATATTTGTAAATGCTTTTCAGCAAAACCAATAAAAATAATTAAGTCCAATATAACCTTAATTCTAAAAATATAGATTAAAAGCTTCAACTCTTTTTCGTGATAAACTTTTACGGAGAACTATATTACTCAGCTAATCGCACAATTAGACCAGAAATTCTACTTGAAAAACTAATTTAATCGCGTTGACAAAAAATAGGCTTTCGTCATTTAAAGATTTTTTCCGTTCTTTAGCCGCTCCATTTCAATATAAATGTCGATAACTTGAACAAAAGATTTTCCCTTATTAAAGTTCATGGAATAAATTATTTATGATACCACTACCGCCCTGCTTTTCACGCTGTCTGAATTTAAAAATTGTAAGGTTGAACCAAATCCCAAAATTAAAGGGCTATGGTTGATTGATGAAAACACTCATCGCAACTTTAATTAAAATCAATAATAACTATAAATAATAAATTAAAAACGCTTTTATGTTTGCGATTTTGAAAGAAAAAACTTTTGAACTCTGTAAATCATTATATTCTTTTAATTTAAATGCTCATTTACTACAAGATTTTAATCCAAATATTTTACACATAAAAGAGCATATTATTTAGAATTTTGTTTAAAGTAAATTTATAACAATAAATGGGGGAAAACTAATAAAAAAGTGCCAAAAATAAAGCAAATTTTTTAAAGCATGAAAAAAAGAAAATGACAAAAATTTTATGACTGATTCATACATATTGCAGATTTAAACAAACTTTTTATTATTGTATTGTTGAAAATTTTCCTAGTGAAAGTTTACAAAACTTATTATACAGCATGCACACAGTAACTGCTAGTTTTTACTTCTGCATAAATTATGATCTTTACTTTTAATCGACAGATTTTATCCGAAAAGCATAACAGATTCTGAAGTGCCCCAGTTCCGCGCCCCCGGGGTCGAGTCTGGGTGAAATTAATTGAGAGTCATTCCACTAACCGCTAGCACACAATGTCCTATTGTTCCTAACGCCTGGTCGCTTCCGGGTAATTTGGGACCCAGTATAGTCTATCCGCAATTTACCAGCCAAAAAATTAGAAAATAACTTTTAAATACGTTTTAACAACTGCCTTTTATATAAAATCACGCAACTTGATTATGATACCGCACTAGCTGAAGCTTGTTGTTAGTTAAAGATTTGTCAAATCAGACTGGATATTAAAACAAAACCTATGGTATCGGTCCTATGAAATAAGGCGTACTACTGGGGAGCCTGAGGAAATATAGGTAATTTACGCCAGCAATCTGCAATTGGCGTGCGACGTTGCAAGAGAGTCAGAAACGGGCGGTTCTCATATCTGAAACCTGCCAACAATTATCACACCGCTTTTGACAGACTATTTAGTCATTCATCGCGCCCTTGGGACCTTCTTCAGCGCTAACACACTCTAATAATCCATCCGTCATTTAAAGTTTAACTATTTGAATGTTACACGACTGTTTTTGGAAAAATCCTAGATCTTTCGCTTAGATTAGATTCAAATATTTAACAAATTAAAAAAAAATGAAATGAGGTTCTTTTTTGTTCGTTTGTACTTTGAAAAGTTTTTTTTTCGTATTTTCAATAAAAAATGACAACAAATAATATAAAAATTTTAAAAAATAAGTCTCTCCAAACATCGCAATAAAAAACCTTCTACCATTTTAATAAAAAAGAAAACAAAAAGTATGGGAGAAAACGTAAAAAACACCCAACATCATATTACTATAACATAAATATAGAATATTATTATTAATCATGCAAAAATTAATATATAAATAAAAAACAACAGTATAAACGTGCATTTAAACTAAAAGATTAAATATATGATGAAAAAATACGTTTCGCCCCTTAATTCGGACGCATTTTTTCATCCCCAATAACCTGAGGCGAAAGCGGGGCTCTTCAGCGAAGACAGACGCCTCAGCTTAAAAAAAAAAAAAGAGAAGTACACTAAAACTTATTTGGTACGCGAAAATTACGTTAAAAATCTAGTTGAAACTAAACCTAAAAATAAATATAAGAACTGTTTTACCTGTTGCTCTGTTTCGTTACCGCTTGTTTGTTTGACTCCTCGGACGGGATTACTCTGCAACGCCGTTTAGGTTTCGAAGCCCTCGCTACCTAAAAGAATTAAATTAAAGATACTTAAAACAACAGCTAAATTGAATCCAGAATACAATTTATGAATTGTTGTTTAAGTTTTATGCGTTTTAGCTATAATCCAACGATGTAAGTACAAATCTATCAAAATTAGTTGCATTAAACCCAAAAAACAGAACATTTAATACTCTTAGTATGTATATCAATTTTAACCTTATAATTATACTAAAAATAAGTTTTTTAACCATATTTAATAAAATAACAACAATAAGATTCGGGGGAGAAACAGTTTACACTTTAAAAATATTGTTTTTATTAAACTAATTAGTGTTAAATGTGCTTTTGTTTTGTTTAGATATGCCTGAAGACGGTAACTGGTCTGAATGGGCTCACTGGACAGAGTGTAGTTCCACTTGTGGCCCGGGAGTTCAACATAAAATCCGAAAGTATATTTTAAGTCAAATTCTGTTGTGAATTTTTTTCGCAAAATCGCAACTGACGCTTTGATTTTATTACGCTTAACAGTTTGTCACACGAATGAAATTTTTTGAACTAACAAAATAAACTGGATTAACCCTTTCCCTCTGCTTTTTAGTGAAAGAAAGTTCAACCCTGAACAGATATTCTAACCTCAAGCACGTTTCATAATTTATCAAAAATTTTCTAAAGGGCAAGGGCCTAAAATCTGAAAAGCGTTGTTTTTATTTGAAAATATATGATTATATATAATTTGTTTCTATGCCAAAAATTCAGGATCACAAAAAACGAATTTAATCTTATGGCATATAAAAATTTGACGAGATATGTATTTCCAAGAATTAGTGTTGTAAAAAGTTACTTTTACTTTTACTTAAAGTAATAAAAGCAACGGATTTTGGATTACTTTTACTTTTACTCGACTTTTGAAATTTCAAGTACTTTTACTTTTTCTCTTACTCGGATTTTCCACTGCAAATACTTAAATTAATTTAAGTAAAATTTAAGTAATTTCAATGTGTAGATTCCCTATGGGCTTGTTGTAAAATGAATGGAAGAAGATAATATTTTTTGAGCCGCTAACATGCTAAAACCCTTTATTTTGACTAAAAACATTATTAAAATGAAATTTATACATAAAATAAGCAAAAATACTTTAGAACTGATCTATGGAGCTCCAAAACCGGTGTTTCGCTCCGTTTCAAAATCACTTTTATACTTTTACTCTTACTTTTACTTAAAAAAATTGGTCTTACTTTTACTTTTACTTTACTTAAATAAAATTTTGACCATTACTTTTACTTTTACTTTACTTAAATTAAAATTTTTCAAATTACTTTTACTTAGAATAATCCAAAATCAATACTTTTTACAACACTATACCAAGAATGCCATTCTTGTATTGCGTTAAAAAATCCCAGCGCTCATAGCTAAAAATGGTTCGATAATTCATAATTCTGTTGAGGGCGATAACTCTTAACAAGGTTAGTGTAATAGAACGTTTTTGAACAACGTGCTTATTCTTATGAAATATTTAAATTTATAAGCATGCATATTTATAAATTATTTAATTTATAATTGAAATTTTTAACAGAGTTAAATTACAGATTCCTTAATTTTTTAATGTTGTTCTATTTTTAGATGTAATAATCCAATACCAAGGTTTGGTGGTGCGTTTTGTCATGGGACCAGTTTAAGGACAAAAGAATGTCACAAGCCAGAATGTCTCGGTAATACTGATTCTTAAAGTTTTTTAATATTGGGTAAAATTATATGGGTTCATTATGAGACTTTTTTTCTATAATGGGAATTTTAAAGGACAACATTTTTAGTATATTTAGAATAACACTGTCGATAATAAATCAATTAATGCTGCTCCAAATGAAACAAAAAGAAAGATAAAACATTTTTTATTGTCATTTTTTTACCGTTTTCTGTTTCGTAAAAATAATGTTTGAGTCTTTTCTCTTGAATATTTTTGTTTTAAAAAGTCTTCTTACAAGGTTGAAACGTTATGGCGCTAGGAATACATACATTTTGCATAATATATTGAGAAAATGTAACTTTTAAATAATTTCTAAATCCAATATAAACCGAACATTTTGTTTTTTTTTTAGCCTAAACAAAACCTAAAAATCGATCCAAAAAACGTTAAAATTTTTTTAAAAAAATTAAAAAGCGTTTAAAAATGTGGAATAACTTACTTTTAAAAGAAGATATATTTTTCGCAAAATATTATGCAACAGATTTTTTTCAGCACACACATAGAAAAAAAGGGGGACCGACATCTTTTTATAAAAAGAAACCTTGTTGACAGAATAATTATTGAATCGTGATTTTACGTGATTTTACTTGATTTTTCGTCTGATGATGAATGTGCGATACAATCGAAACTTCACGTATAATCATGTATTCAATAAATATTCTATCGACTGTGTTTCTTTTGTGGAGGTAAGGGTTGTGACGAAATCTTGAAACAAAATTTATTCTATACTTTATAAGGTTTAAATTATAAATTGATTTAAAAATTCAACTAATGAAAGTATTGTATTTGCAAAAAATATAGCTAAATAAGGTTTCAATGCAATAAAAGCCTATAAAAATGTTTCCAAATAATAAGACCCGTTTAACAAACGAAAATAAAAAACAGTAGAGGTTCCGGACATCTTAAACAGTCATGCAGATGATTTAACGATTTACGATTTTTATGGCTGCTCAGACACGGAGTGTATACCGCGGCTCGCTGCATAGTGTATAAGTACGACAAGGAAGCGCACGGTCAGCGAGAGTTTAATTTTGGGCTGCACTGGCGCACTTTCTCATCCGCGTTTCAGACGCGCTTTTTTCGGACTCTAAAATCACAAATGGTTAACTTAAAAATAGCATATTTATTTGCGGAATATGTCAAAAACACAGAATATACGCTTGGTGGTTTTTAGTTTTTGTAATAATTCTAAAGCTTGTTTCACACAGAAGTAACAAATGACAAGTGACAATGTGTTCACACCGCAGAGAGACAATGTAATGATGTTAAGGCCCGTTCACACTTATGCACAATGCACAATACACGATGCAAAATGCATTATAGTACCTGTTCACACTTACGCTGAATGCATAATGCATTAAAATGAATTTTCAGCCAAAACTATTGTTAACTACAATTTAAAATGCTTGTTTTTCTTATTAAAAACGAAACCTAACAAAGAATAGTGTTGCTGCAAATCCAAGTTGACAAAAAAACTCAAATTAACCGATGTTGGGATAAATAATCCTGAATATTAGTCAGCGCGCTGCTACTCGCACAAAATTTGAAACGCCGTTCCAAGTCCGATAATGCATTGTGCATCGTGCATTGTGCATAAGTGTGAACGGGCTTTTAGCTAACGAAAACCACATTATCACTTGTCATTTATCACTTGTCAGTCCGGTGTGAAGCAACCTTAACAGTGCAAAATAGATTTTTGCTTTCAGACAATTCCACCGCCGACTTTCTGTTTAACATCGATCAATGCCGGTGCGGTTGTGACTTCCGCAGCCGCTACGGCTCCGTTTCCCTGCGGAGGAACGGTTGTCCTCAGGGAGCCGAGTGGCGGATTTTTGGAGAGGAGAATTCCCTGGTCAGCATTAAGATCCTGGCCTACAATCTCCGGCCTCAATCCGAGCGCCTCCTGATCCGGGACGGTCCAATTCCATCCGGGCGCCTCATTTTCGACTCCGCAAAAGCGGCGGCAAACGGCGGCCAACGTACGGAAGGTCCAGCCCTGATAGAACTGCTGACCAGTCGCAATTCGGCCAGAATCGAGTACAGTCTTCTGAAAAAGAACGAAACGGGGAAAGCTGGAGCGAGGAACCCGAGGGAATTCGTCAGGGTGGGCATCCCCAGCCAATCCAATACTCACTGGGACGGAGTAATCATCGCGTTCAGTCTCGTCGGTAAGTTACGGGCTTTTTGCAGATTTTTTTGTTTGATACTAATTGCATATTTTAACGCGGTCATGGCTAATTTTCATACAGTGCAATAAATAGGAATGTGCCATAGCAAAAGAAAATTTTTTTATTGCAACTCGCACAGCCATCGCTTAACAAAATCACCGTTCTTAAGAAAGAATTATTGACAAACAAAAAAAAAGTTTCCATTTTAGAAGAAATTAAACTTATTACATCTCACAAACAGAGGGTTAAGTTGGTACAAAAAATCATAATAACTAATATAGATCTAATTGTTACAACGAAATATACATTTAGTAAGGATTGGTATAATCCCCATATGAATTAGCCCTTTGGTATTCTTTCTGCTGCATAAACGCAAAAGAGATTCAGCGCCACCGCTGCTCCATGTTAAACTCTGCCGATTTCGAAACGGCTGCGGACTTTAACACTGAGCAGCAATTGCGCGCATTGCCTTCTGCGGATACAACAGATTTTGGACGAAAAAATCCCAAAAGGTTAACATCTCTAGAGGGGACATAATAGTTAATCAAAATTGTATTATAAAATATTAATAAAGGAAAAATAAGTGATTTCATATATTGCTCAGACACATTACTGCCCTAATTAGGGCACGACTTAGTTTTATTTCACATATTTTTTTCCTTTATTTTTATGTTATATATTTTTGTAATTACTCATTATTTGTTAGACAAATAATTTCGTAGTGTTTAAAGTAATTTTGTTATTTAGAAGACGAGGCAGCAAAAGAAGACGAGTATTTATTCAATTTGGTTTTGTTGGTAACTGGTTCCGTCCTTTCCGTTTTGTTATTCCTTTTAACTCTTACAGTACCGGTTTATTTCTTAACCAGGAGACGTCTACAGAACGGACGCAAAAAGTGGTTGAACGCTTCAAACTTATCCTCAAAAGAACCTCTGAACGTCGTACATTTGCAGGTATTGTAACTGTAATATTTTTATTTTTTGTTGTTTTTTCTGTTTTCCTATGCTTACTGATTGTCAAAATGGTTTAGGACGAACATCTAGAATATTCGCCGGAAAAGGTGGCAGAACCACCCGAGAGCACTTGTAAAAAGTCTCCACTTCTGCAGAAAAATCTTCAGACGGGAAATCGCAACTGCGGACCATTCCAAACGGTGGCGGCGGCGGTGGAGCGGCAGAGCATTCGGGAGCAGCAGCAGCCGCTGTTAAAAACTTTCGGAGAAAGTCCGAAAAAGTGCGGGATTTTCGGTGATAGTCCGAAAAAACGCGGGTTCGTGTCTCTGCACGACCGGAGATTGTCCTCGGAAAACGAGGAGCCGGGTGGTATGCAGACCTCCACCACCACCGGCAGCACACGACTCAGTGGACTGTCCCAAGGGACCGGAGACCTTAAAAACTCGGACCGTAGAAACTCGGATGTAAGAAACTCGGTCTTGCTGCCTGATGGAAGATCGGAAGCAAGCAACGGACGCGCCCAGTTGAAACCCGTCCCTGCTCCCAAAGTGATGAGATCAATAGGAATTCAACTCAACTCACCCGCCTTACCTCTGAGGTTTGTCTTTTTATACTTTTGGTTTTATATGTTTTTTTATTTATTAAATGAGGTTCCCAGCAGTTATATTTTCAGATTTCCGGCTTTTTTAAGTAATAAATACATAGTACATAGTTTTGAAAAAGTCGAAAAAGCCCATTCAGTTTACTATATCTTTATCTAAAACTAGTTTTTATATTTTTTTAGTTTTAACACTGTCTATATGTTTAATTATTTAATTTTTTTAAATCTGCCTTTTTAAAACAATTTTACTTTTGTGCAATAGATTTTTGTATATCAGTATTTCAGTTTTTGGTCAAATAAATAATTTGTATATTATTATTAAGAATGAATTTGGCCAAACAACTAATAATGCTTACAAAAATGTGCACGTGAATTTCGAGTTAATACGCGCCGCAACATCGCAAGAGCAAAAAATATTTCTTAAAAAGACGTTAGAGTTGAATTTATCGTTGGTACAGAACAATAACATTAAGTACCTTTTGGGCTCTGTGTCTGCCTTCTCTTTAATTTACATTTTAAATGAATCGAATCATCCAAGGGATTAAAATATATCTCGTTTTGTATTATTCCATCAATATTATGTATTTTCATTTTATTCATTTATACTTAAAGGATTTGTCTATTGTCTTTTTTATTAAATAGTATATCTAAATTTAAGGCGACAAATCAGTTTCGGGTCCAAATTCAGCGTGGGAACAACAGGGCAGACCGGGACTTTGAAATCGTCAGGAAACACTCGATCCGGATCTCCGTCACTCAGTTTGGCAGGCACCGAGCAGGACTTCGAGTACGACTACTATGAGCCAAACGTTCCAGGTTTTAATGAATTTATTACTTTTATTACTATTGAGTTATTGGTTTTTGATTTATTACATGGAAATTGAAAAAAATTTCAAATAAACAAGCTTTAAAGGTGAAGTATACTAATTCATGGTGTATTTTTTATTGCTGTTTAAATAATACTTATCGATTTAACAGGTCACACTGAGAAAAAAATTGTATTACACCAAAAATTAATTCCCAACGGTTAACGAGTTATTAAAACAAGAATACTGCTTGGTTATTTTCAATGTTGTTTTTGTACATTATTTTTTAAACGAAAACATTTCTACTGAACGGATATTAAGAAAACTTAATGGAATTCATGCTAGGGTACCATAAAGTTAAACACCCTGGTCAAAATCCATTGTTCTAAACGGAAGGAATCCCCTGTGCATCAAAGGACACCGCGCGCATAAAGGGACGCCGGCATTTATGTATAATAACCCGCCAGCGCGGCATTCTTTTAGACATATATGCACCTTCATTTTGAAGCCCTGTTTCGCCGCTGCTCCTCCGACAACCTATCCCACGGAGCAAAACATATATGAAGTGATCACGAATATTATATGACATTTTAAAGCTAAAAAAATTCTGAGGTGAAATTTTAAGTTTGGTTCAATTCTAAAAAGTATTAGATGAATAATACCAATTTAAAAATACTATATTTCAAAAATGATGTATGGTATTTGGTTTGTGGTGTGTTATATAATTGCGAAAATTAAAATTTAAAGATGTGAAATGTCTTTTTTATACGTATTTTCCTTTTTTTAAAAGCAAATCTTTAATATAGCTAACGGATATTACCAAAATAACAGCAAACAAAAAAAAACACACCAACACCAAAAAAAAATTATTTTTTTTTAAATTGCAGTACTCATTTAATATTTTTTAATTGCACCAAATTTAAAACTCTAGCTTTTTGGTACCCTAACCTAACTTCTGTTAAGTTTTATTAATATCCGTTCAGTAGAAACGTTTTCTTTTGAATAATGCTGTAAAAAAACAACATTGGAAATAACCAAGCAATATTCTTGTTAATAACTTTTTTACCGGGGGAATTAATTTTTGGTGTAATACAATTTTTTCTCAGTGTGATCTGATACATCGATTAATATTAACTAAAAAGTAAAAAAATTACACGACGAACTAGTATACTGCACCTTTAAGGTGGAACACCACAGTTAGATTTTGACGGCAGATCTTTTCTAATTAGTTTTTACTAACGTAATTTGATCTGCTCATTCAATTTTTGACATTTTTTTGCTTAAAAAATGTTATCGTCCACAATCATTAAATTACATCAATAAAATACATGTCAAAAACACATTATATTATAATGAAATTCATTACCAAAAATAATCTATTTTTTTCATTTTTCATTTAGCGTATCTTAAATAAAGAACACTTTTTTTAATTAAAAAGTTTAAAAATTTTTTTTTTCGACGTTAAAAATATTGCCTGTGGGAGACTCGAACCTACGGATCCGAGGAAATGAGTCCGACACTCTAACCATTCGGCTACTAACTCATCAAGATACTCGTAAAAGATACTTTTAAACAAACGTTTCAAAATGTAGTTTCTCGGCGTCAAATCAAAAAAAAAAAAATTAAATGAAAAATCAAAAATTTGATTCGCTTAGATTTTAATGAAAATTTGGAAACAGTTAGACACAAGTCTAATCAATACTTTGAGTTCTATTTGATTAAAAAACTAATTCAGGATTTTTTTTATTTGATTTTTCTTTTAAAAACATAGTTTTTTTTAATTTTCTTAAAATTTTAAATTACATTTTACTCCAAACCACATCTAAAAGTTGCCCCTTCGGTAACTTTCTATAAAATTGCAGGAAAAACTGAGTGAATCAAATTTTTTAAATATCCAAAAACTGTTTTTTGAGCTTTAAATTTATCAAACTATATATCGAAATAGAACATTCAGTAAACGATGAAAAAATTACCGTTGGATACATCATAATCTGAGCTTTCAATCGCACTTTACTTTTGCCAGACAAAAATTAATACCTAAGTTGATATCTAACTTTTGGTAAAAATCATCATAACTGTGGTGTTCTACCTTAAGTGTAAATAAAATGTACACGGGAAATAAATTAGTTTTTTGTTTAGCAGTTTTATAAATAGCTCTAGATGTACCTTCATTTATTCACAGACACCGGTATTTTTGTTTTTTTTCTCAGCAATTGACAATCTAAAGCCTGATTTTCCAAAACGAGTCCAAAAATGTATTTTTGGTTTTGCACATGATTGTTTTGGGAAAAGAAAGTGACCAAAAACGAACAAATATGAAGATGCTATTATACATGTTTTATAAAACAAAGGAGCCCTTAATGCAACAAAACTTTTTCTAAAATGTACATTGTGGATATAAAAATGAGATGTTATCTAAAATTTAATTTTTAAATAAAATTACGAACATTTGGCTATATAACTTCAACAAATTTATTATTATTTATCGGTCCAGCCCATCGATATAAAGAACAGTCCAGATTTTAATGATAAGCTGTGCATAATCTTTAAATTTTTACAAAAATCACATGTGTTGAAAAAAAATCGAGTAAACATATCAATTATTGGTTGGTAAATTATTATTATATACACGATCAATCCCTTAGGCTTACGATTTTGTTTATGAAAATTATAACGGAACAATTCTTCTCTTGAAAATCTATTTTATTTGCGAAGCCCCTACTTAGGGTGCACTGTAAAAACGGCCATAGAACTACTAATATTTATTTTAATGTGGTTAGTTAATTGAGTCAATTTGTGGAATTTTTTTTTAATAAGAATTTGACAAATTTTTAGGTTCTTTTCTCAACCCTGAGTGGTTCCGCGGCATGGCGGAACTGGAATCGGAAATCGATATCGACGAAATTATCGGCGATTCCGATCTGATGAAAACTTCCCCGGCCGGAACGCCCACCGCCGCAGCCTCCTGTGACTCCGGAACCCCCGGCGTTCATTTGAAACCCGGGACTTTGGGCACGGCGGCGGTGATGCAACAACAAAGTCCCCTGGAACAACTGGCGACTCTAATGGCGGAAAACAAACAGTCTGTGTCCACTCAGTTCTGCTCTTTGGATGGCAATAAAAACTTTCTGGCTGAACAACAGGGAACGTAACGCAACCTTGCGTAAATTATTTTCCTGGGCTTTGGAAAATTCGGAGTGAGAGAACTTGAAGCCGGAATTTGAAAGCAAAAAATAGCGAAATTCTTAACGCGGTAACTTCGGTTTAAGTATTAAGCATATTTAGAGTATCAGGTTGCCAGTTTGCCTATTAAGTACTAAAAAAGACTATTTCTCATAGCGGCTTCATGTTTAACTATGGCTCGTGGTTTCTTACTTACGGCTCTTAGATCCCTCTACCTGTTGTCAGATAAGCGGATTTCTACAGAAATATGCCGTTTTGTCGAATATAAAAAAATGTTATAATGTATAAATATCAGAAAACCGGTAATTCATTGGCTTTAAACCTTTGCTTGTTCAGTTTTATTGCAGCCAGTATTTTCACATTCACAAAATTTATTAATATTGTAAAAGTGTGTTTTTAAAAAAAAACTTAGAGTTACACGCAAAAAAAGTAAAGTAAAAAGTTCAGTTGAAATCAACAGAATATATAAACACAAGAGAATGTCCGACTCTACACTAAATTTTTGACCAAAATTCTGCTGGAAAAGTTGCACATGTACTATTGCTACCCAGGTATTTGCTATCAACTAAAATTGCCCTATTAAAGTAACTTTTGTTCTCGAAAAAACTGTTGATAAGTGAATTAACCAAAAGTGAATTAACCTGTAAATGAATTAACAAAAAATTAGTTAACCAAAGTGAATAAGTGATAATTGAATCAACCATTTATAAAGTGAATTAATCAGCTTGTCAATTTGAAACCGTCACCACTGACTCAACTCAATCTCAATGACTAAAAACTATCTTGAATTTTGTTTGCCCGGTTCCTACCTCGTCCAAAGTTTAAAGGACACAAGCATATTTCAGATAAATCAAAAGATAGTTTTGTTTTTAAAACACTTTTGCGTTTAGGTATAAAAAACAAACACGGATCAAACTCAAATAGCGTTTTTGGATGACTCGTGCAGATGCAAAGGCTCACGCATAACTTATTAATTTACATAATTCATGCACATGAGTTGCCCAAAACCGGTATTTGGGATATAGCAAAAATAAGAAAAGAACTCTGCTTTAAACATTGGTTTTAAAATCTGTAAATTATTTTGCCGATAATTTTTTTTCTGAAATAAATTTATAAGATGATTATATTTCAAACGATAAATCCACATTGCGGAAGCCATGTGGATAATATTCATCATTTTTCAATAAGTTTAAAAAAAATTATTCCGGTAAACTAAAATTGATAAATTGGTAAACCAATTATAAAAGTTTAGCCAGTACAAACTCAGGATAAATGCTTTATTATAATAAAAAGACCTCATATTATTGTATGTATTTTGGTTATAAAATTATTTTGACTGTTTTTCAATATAAGGGTACTGTTCACTAATCGAATTCCTATAGCGCGTTGAATGGACTACTCCTTTTTTACAAAACTTATCCACCTCAAATTTAATATTTTGGCTTTTTTAGACCAATTGTATAACACTTATAAATTTCAATTTAATCGGATACCAATAACATAAGAAGTTTCTAATCCGGGCGCTCAAGGAATTTGATTTGTGACAATGCTCTTTTAGTTTCTGCTTTTAATTAAAAAATATTCTTAAAGGCATATATGTGCAACAATTCATTCTAAATTGTGTTTTTAATTTAAATTTGATATTGATGCAAAAATTCATTCTAAATTGTGGTTTTAATGTATATTTATACAAATTATGTGATATTGAAACAAAGTTCATATTTGAACATGTGATAAAAACAAAATCATATTAGATTCGATCTTCTCGTTTATTGGTACAGTGTCATCGTACAAAATGCAACTGTATTATTTATATTTGTTCAAAAACTATGAAAAGTCTGTATTTATAAATTTTGTTGCACATTGTAGTTAAATAAAAAAATTAAACTTAACCTTTGTCCCATATAGCCGATTACAAGAACAACACCCAATGGTCGGAAATTATTTCTGCTTGACTTCAAAAAAACAAGGAACCTCAAGAGTGTTTAAGCTCAGGGAACTTGGAGCTGGAATTTGGAGCCGAAAATAGGCAATTTAGAGCCATAAATGGGGAACCTGGGGCCGTAATTTGGGAATTTGAAGCCGAAAATTAAAATCATTAAAATCTTGGTGTACCTAAAGGCTTGTTGATACTTATGACAAAACTTCCTTTGGACAAAGTCCAAAGGACAATTTTAGAAAAGCCAAAACGTCCTGTGGACTTTTTTCTTTGGACGAAGTATGAATGCTACTTAAACTTTGACAAAATCCAAAGGGAAAAGTCCAAAGTACAAAGAAGTATGTTTCTTTGGACGAAGTATGAATGCTACTTAAACTTTGACAAAATCCAAAGGGAAAAGTCCAAAGTACAAAGAAGTATGAACACGTTGTCCTTTGGATTTTGTACTTTGGACTTTGTCCTGACAAAGTCCAAAGGACGTTTTTACACCGTATTTGTCCTTTGGACAAAGTCAAAAAGACTTTTGTCCTTTAGACCTTGTCCAAAGGACGTTTTGTCATAAGTATAAACCAGCCTTAAGCCTGAGCGAAGCCTAAATCTAATCCCAAGTCAATTTTTTAAAGGCCCCAAGTTTCTATTGTTCGCTGTTCCAAGTCTCCAAAACTTTTCAGCAGTTTCAAGTTCCATACTTACGGTTCTAAAGACCCCATTTTAAGTCGGAACTTTCGGGGGTTTTTTTAATCTTATACACTAAGCTGGGACTTATTTTCATCGGTAAACCTTAAATTAACCTTAAATTGTAAAGCTTAAATCAAAGTTAAAGTGTGGCTTAAAACTTAAATTCCATTTTTTATCTAAATCTTTAAGCCTTAAATTTTGACTCTAAAGTCCAAATAAGTTTTAACTTTATTCATCTGCAAAGTTTGCGAGCAAAAATCTGACTTAGCATGTAAAATTGGTTTGATGAAATTAAAAATTTGGACTTTCACCTGCTATTTAATATTGTTTATACTCTAAAAAAAGGTTATCAAAGTATTAAATGTGCCGACACATGTACGTAACTTATGTAAATGTTTAAATTTTTTTATGCATCATTGCAAATTTTTTGTAATAGAAATTTTTTTTCATCTGTACAACAATTATAAAATTATTACACTCTAAACAAATAAAAAATAACGCACACAAAATATACATTTTATTTTCTGGAATCTCGTTTCTTTCTACAAAAAAATGGTCGCAAAAACAATCGGCATTGTAAAAGTTTATAAACAATTTCCGGCAGCTAGTTTATCGTGGTGACCTCCCACAACGGAAATATATTTAAAAACGATAAAAAAAGTTGATTTATTTCTGTAGCCACCAACACTTTTTTCTACAAGTCGGAATTTAAATTGGTTACAAAATTATTATTCATTTTATTTTTTGTTAAACTATTTAAAAATATCTTTAATGAAGGATTTCAAAAGATAAACTAGTAACCGATAATCAAATATAGTCCGATTACACTCCAGTCCTGTAGGTTTTTTATCAATAAACGGACGCATGTGATAACCCATTTGGGAAACGAGGTAAAGACCACTGGTAAATGAAACTTTGAGCAAAACATTAAAACCAAAAGCGACAGTTTACAGTCGTTTAAAGGAGCACTTTCACAAATAGAATTCTTATATTGCCCAAAACGGACTGCTTCTTTAATACCAAAATACCTAATTTGGTATTTGGAGTGCTAAACTAGAAGGCTATTGTATTTTTAAATTTTACCTCGATCAGTTCAGTATTAAAGGAATAAGGTTTCTTTTACGGCTGCAAATATCTCGTACCCGTACGGAAATAATCATTGAAAATTATATACAAACAAACAAATAAATAAAAACGTCAAAAATATATATTACCGGTATATCGAAAAACTTACAACTCGTGTTTATAAAACGGCCTAGAAATATACTATATGATTACATATTAACAAGATCGCTTATTGAAATATTATATCCTCCATTAAATTAAAACTAAAAACTAAATTTGTAAATTTAACCAGGTTAACTTACTGATTTGAGTATAACAAACAGCACAAATATAACCATAACTATTTTGTTTCGAAATAATTAACAGAGATTAGGAATCTGCTGTTCGAGTATTCATTTAAACGATTCGAATATTATCTTTCCTGAAGCATATATAAATTTTTTTATCTCAATAAATATTTTCACAGCTATGTGTTTTTATAATCACCAAGCCAAGAACCAAATAAATAGTTTCCTCGATTTTCCTTATCCCCGGATGAAAAATAGTCGCACCAGAGCTTGACAAATTCACCGTAATTGATGGTAGCTTTGTTACCATTCACAGACTGAAAATAATAAAGAAACGAAAATAATATTGAAATAATATGCTTTGCTATGCAGTTAACTTTATTCGTGAAATTTCTAATTGTTTTGAGTTCGGATATTCGCCTAAACCGCAGATATGACATTGGTTGTAAACAAGACATATTATTTGATTTCGTTTAATATTGTTTAAAAAGATTCTTTTTTACGTTACAAAAAATAAAAATACAATATAAGGAAATTCAAAGATTCCCTATGTGTTATTCATGCAATGTGCTAAATAGCTGAGTCACACATTTATAAAAACTTTATGTTAAAAAAAACAAACAAAAAACTAATTTATTTCAGGTAAATTTTTTAAATTTTATTGCAAGAGTATTTCTACATGACTACAAGAATCGGAAACTTTTCACAATTCTTTTATCAAGGATTTTTTATAAATCAGTAAAAAATATAAATAATAAACACCTGAGTTAACTTGTTGAAAGCAATATGAGCGTTTTCTTTGTCCACTCCATAAAGAGACATAACAGACGTGTACTCCTCTTCGTCCAATAACTTGTCACCTGTAATTTTACAAATACATTTTTAAATGTTTTAGTGCTAGTTTTTTTTATTTTTAACATTTTAAAGCCAAACACTGTTACTTGTGTATACGGTACGGGTCTTTAGCGCCACAAGCAGGAAACTTGGAAGTAACCATCGGGAATTTTTGGGAACTTGGAGCCTACAGGGTACAGGTTCCCGCTACGGGAAAAAATCGACCCTAAATCGTGTATACTTATTTAAAGTTGTTAACAAATTAAAATTATGGTAGTGTTTAGAAATGTTAAACTGAAGATTCAGGCAAGATATGTACACAATTTTCAGGCAAATGTGGATAGACATTTATAAGAAAGTGTAACAAAATCATTCGCTACGAAATATTAGCTTTTTTGATATGAAGAAAGAAAGCGCATCTTTAAACCAAAATCAGCTTTTTCTTGAAAGCTTCAAGTTCCCATCGTTCATGGCTCCGAATTCCCCAAAATTCTTATGGCTCCAAGTTCCATGCTTGTGGCTCTAAAGACTCTGTACCAGCCGATATAGTAGTTGTAACTGGATAATAAGGATCCAAAAGTCCTTAAAAAAATTTGGAGCTAAAACTAAAAGTCATACCTAAGCCTACACCTACACCTAAGCCCAATAACCAATTTTTATTTTGGACTTCCAAGTTCTCATTTTTCGCTATTTTTTTTCTTTTACGTTTTCAAAGACCCAGAACCAAAACCAAATGCGTGTTTTTTTAGATTCCGTTACTCAGTCGATTTAAAAAAAGTAAATAAATAAAAAAATCAGATAAGAGCGCGGAGCGCTCTTTCCCTTATATTAAATGGGTTAAGTCACTGCGCGGTTAACCGTTGTTGATGGCGTCATCGAAATCAACAAAACCTTTAATAGTTTTTTAGCCAATTAAAAATCTAAACATTTTACATAACTAAAATATTACCCATATTTTTCTGATATTAAAAACCTAAAAACTTTTGCTAAACACACCTGAATTTCATACTAAAAAGCTTAATTTGCTTAACTTTTTTTTGTTTTTTTTTTTTTTGGGGTCCCCCAAAAATTTTTTCCTGTGGTGAATATTTGGAGTTGATTTTTTGCACGTAGATGCTAAATTGCCCCCTCACCTGAATTTCATTCTCGAATATGCTCTATTGCCTGTAGTTAAACCTCTGTTCATGTGAAAAACGACCAGTTTTTTTCTAAGTTACGCATTAGGTACTGGGGTACTTGTGTGACACTTTTTTTCCTTATTGAATTACATATTAAGTAACTTCATTCAGTAATACACATTCTCTTGTGGTTATTTTTTTGGTTTAAATTATGATTCCTTACCTTTTTATAAAAATTATTAATTTTCAACGGAAAGAGCGAAAAAATATCCTTACCACTAATTAGCAGCCATATGGCAACAATAAAAATATTAAAAAAAAATAAAATGAAATAAATCTTGGGTGACGTGTGAGCGCTGCGGGGTACAATGTTTCAATAGACGGAAATTTATCAAAATCGAAACAGAAAAAACTCTTTTTTGTATGGATTACTATGAAGCTACAATCACTTCAAAAATTTAATGCGAGAAAAGACTAGTCTGGGTAACCTCGTAAAATTGTATGGAACCTGGAAAAACCATTTACAATGGTGTGGTTTTGTTGTTTAAAAATAAAATGGTTCTTTCAGGTTCCATACAATTTTACGGAGTTACCCAGACAATTTTTGTATAGTATACTGCTTAAAATTACATTGAAGTTTTGGATATGAAAATAATTGTATTCATATCATGAGGAGACCATGACGTTTCTTTTAAAATGAGTAAATTTTTTTATGTTTTATATCTTTAATAAATGACATTGAATTCAATGCATTAAAAAGCGGAAATTCTGGCAAAAGACGAAACAAAGTTTCGAAAAAAAAGCCTTATATTAAATGGAATAGTATAAAGCTACATAAGACTAAAAACTAAATGCCAGAAAAGACTGAAACAAGTCTCTTTAAAACCTGTAAATTAATAACAGATTTTGTGATAAATTTTCAGAAAAACAAAACCGAATAAAAACAATACGTGTAAAAACTTTAGTTTGCGTTTTTTAACCATTAATAAAACTTAATTCAAATAATTTTCTCTCAAAATGGATTAACTTTTACATGAGTTAACCAGCTGTAAATACCACAGTATTAGTTAAGTCACACATCGTCAAAACGATACAAAAAAGTATAACGCAAGCGTCACAGTAACCATGAAAAATTTCTGTCAAAATAAGTTATAGCATCGCGCATTAAATTGTGTAATTATCATTATTTTCGTATATAGCAAAACATACCGCCATATTAACGGCTTTTTAAAATCAAATATCAAGTTCTAAGTCCGAAAAACATTGAAAAATTCAGATTTAATATAAGGCGACTTTTTCTTTAATGTTTCTATTTATTACATAAAACAAATTAGCTGTCAATGTATTTGTTAAATTAAAAGTCGCCTTATATTAAATCTGAATTTTTCAATGTTTTTCGGACTTAGAACTTGATATTTGATTTTAAAAAGCCGTTAATATGGCGGTATGTTTTGCTTTATACGAAAATAATGATAAATTACAAAATTTAATGCGCGATGCGATAACTTATTTTGACAGAAATTTTTCATGGTTACTGTGACGCTTGCGTTATACTTTTTTGTATCGTTTTGACGACGTGTGACTTAACTAATACTGTGGTATTTACAGCTGGTTAACTCATGTAAAAGTTAATCCACTTTGAGAGAAATTTATGTGAATTAAGTTTTATTAATGGTTAAAAAACGCAAACTAAAGCTTTTACACGTATTGTTTTTATTCGGTTTTGTTTTTCTGAAAATTTCACAAAATCTGTTATTAATTTACAGGTTTTAAAGAGACTTGTTTCAGTCTTTTCTGGCATTTAGTTTTTAGACTTAGCTTTATACTATTCCATTTAATATAAGGCTTTTTTTCGAAACTTTGTTTCGTCTTTTGCCAGAATTAATATAAAATTTAGTTTCGTACAGTTTTTGGTTTAATTTATTGTCTCAAAATGTTTGTTAATTTTGAAAATTAATCTGCATTCTAAATTTTTTGAATGTCTTAGAATTTAAAGATGGCTTAAACAATGTGTTTAATTGTACCGATTGTTAAGTACTTGTGTTGACTAGCTACAGTTTACTTGTAATAGCATACTTATATTAACAGCTACCTGTGTATTGTACTGGGAAAAAAAGTTCAATAGCCAGTTAGGTACGTTTGGAAAATTGTTAGTTTTTTTATACGTTGCATGGTATGTTATTTAAATGATAATTACAATACAAACACAGTACCTTTTTCATCTATCAAAAAGAACATGTATTTCAGGTAGTTCACCTGCCATTTGGGCATCACTTCTGGTGTTGACTCACTCCATAGCTTTTTCCATTCATCAATCCCAACTCTGTATTCCGTATAAATGTTTCCAGTCTAAATATATACTTGTTGAAATATTTATTAGAATTTTTTAAATTTTATTACAATGCTTAAAATAAAGTATAATGCGAGAAGCGTTGTAAAAGATATGTTGTATTTTGCCACACTACGTTGTTTTATTGAAATATTTTAAATCTATTCTACTGTATGTACTATTTAAGGAAGTATTAACCTAAAATATAGTTAAATCCTGCTTTTCGTGTTTCCTTTAAAAAACAATTAATGAATACATACAAACAAATTCAACTTTTATACCCACCAGTTCACCACCTTTTATTTCTTCTAAAACACTTTTCCAAACGCTTGCCATAGTTTCTTCAACTATTACATACTCTGTACTTTCTGATCCTCTGATATTTTTAATTCTCTAAAGATCAATATATGCATTTTAAACAGCATTAATTTTTATTACAAACATACATGTATATTATATTATTTGAAATTCTCACAAGCATAATATTTTATCAAACGTTTACAATTATTTAGAACTGGAATATGACACTAAAAAATCTTATTCATTAAGCGACTTACTTTATAATTAATTACTAAAGATGAATTCTATCAGAGTGAAAATAGCTTGGAGGTAAACTAACCACTCGTTTTTCAAAAAAAAAATTCACGTCGAGAGAAACACCTGAAGCAACTTAATAATAATTGGTTTAATTTTTTTTAATTATTTTTTTTCTCGCGCGTTTATTCCTAATTTTTTGCTGACGATTACGCCCTTAATTTCAGCCTGAAGGGTTTTAACTTTAGTATTAATTACTGAGTTAACATTATACGAAACGTCCAATCAACTGTGCGCGACAAAATATTATGCAAATTAAAAGACATCCAAACTATGTAAGATGACCGTAATGCGCGAGATTCACCGATAACCGCCCATATTTTCGATACATGTAATTGAAGTCTGCTGAACTAAGGGCAATAATGAAAGCAAATAAGCCGTTTCTAGTACATTTTTATGCTGCGCGGTTTTGGCGGTTTTGTTTTAAAATTCTTGGCCGCGTTTTTGCAAAAAATGTATGGTTCGCAAATTTAGCAAACCATTGTTCAGTGTCAAACCGTGGAAAATAATAGAAAGAACATCAAGCAATGAAATTTGTTGTGATGAAAAAGAAACACTTAAAAATATATTATTGCAAGGGCAAGAAGCCCATTCGTCCATGTATGAAATGTTAGTGGCAAAATAAAAAATTACTGTACAGCAACTTCTCTATTTTGCCATGAATTTTATCACAATTTCAATTATGCCTCGGGTATTCCTGCGTTTTACAAATAAAAATAAAATATAAAACAAGTAAATAATTTACTGGAACTTTGGGTTTTTAAACAGAAACTAACTTATGGTTGGTTAGGTAGACGACATTAGGTACGGCGATTACTTCCTGTTTTTTAGCGATACTGGGAAAGTTGTGACAAAAAGTTTTTTGTTTGAGCGCTTATAACTTTTGCGATCAATATGCAAATATCTCAAGTTAAGGTCTTTGACCTTTTGGCTACCTCTTAAAATTTTTTTTTAAATTTTGGGGGGTTAGCCCTGAAACCCCGAAATTCAGGGGCAATTTTTTTCAGCCAAATTTTCAACTTTTTACCATATGAGACCTTATGAGAACCATATGGGAACTTTGCAGACGTAAGTCTGCAAAGTTTTATGCAGATTTGTCATACTTTCCTGAGATAACAAATATATAATTTGTTAGGGGTAACCTACCTGGGTCGGGTACCCCGAGGGGTTAAAAGGGGTCAATGTTACGATTTTTTTTTCAAAAATCTTTGTATGGGGGCAAAAAGTGCACTTTTTGGCATAATGTTCAAAAACTGTTTAAGCTAAAGGTTTGAGACCCGCGGGGATTTCTGTCAAATTTTATGCCATAACTTTTGGTGACAGTCCAAAAAAAAGTTTTTGTGCCCTAAGGAACTGCAATGGTTGACCCCTAAAAATGTCAACTTTTGACACTTTTTACATAGGCTAGTAATATATCATTTTAAAGCTCTCAAAAATATAAAAAATTTTGCTCTAAATTTTTCGGGTAACCAAAATACGGGCCCCTTTGTACCCTCAAAATTAGTAAGAGGTGATTTTTTTTGTTTTTATTATTTATAAACCGTGTTTGAAAGTTTGAAATCTCTATTTCTATGCATGCTGATTGCAAAAAATATTAGTTTTAGGTTAAATTTTTTATGGATACCCGTTACATTTTTTTATGATACCCGGTTTTTATGGATACCCAAATACCTCCAAATTTGAAAAAAAATGGTAATTTTGTCAATTTTTCATTTCAAATGACATGCTTATACTCATATGAAAGATTTCGACGCACTGATTTTTAAAATATACAGTTTATTAAATTTTGTTCAATGGTTACCCAATTTTGGCACCCATCAATGTACCCCCTAAAATTCTTAAAGGGTGTATTTATTATAATACTGTCATGTTTAGTTGTAAAATGGTAACCATTTGGTTAAATTGAGTTAAAATTTAAATTTCAAACATCAGTGTGTCGTGAGTTTTCATATGATTACTAACATGACCGTATTTAATTAACTTTTTAAAACTGACCCTTAAAGATTTTTGGGCCTACATTGTGGGTTGTAAAAATGGTAACCACTAGGTCAATGGAGTTAAAACTAATATTTTTGACATCAATGTGTGAAGAGCTTTCATATGAGTACAAACATGACAGTATTATAATAAAAGCACCCCTTAAAAATTTTAGGGGGTACACTGATAGGTGCGAAATTGGGTAAACATTGAATAAAATTTAATAAACTATATATTTTTTAAATTAGTGCGTCGAGAGCTTTCTTATGAGTATAAACACGTCACATAAAATGACAAATTAACAAAATTATTATTTTTTTAAATTTTGGTGTATTTGGGGGGTATGTGACCGGGTAACCATAAAAAATTTAACGTAAAAACAATATTTTTGCAATCAGAATGCGTAAAGATTTCAAACGAATATAAACACGTTTTATAAATAAAAAAAAACACAAAAAAATCACCACTTACTAATTTTAGGTAGAAAGGGGTCTGTATTTTGGTTACTGGACAATTTAGAGCAAAATTTTATATAATTTAAAATAAGCACGCCGAGAGCTTTAAAATGTTATATTATTCGCCTATGTACGGGGGCTGTGTTAAAAGTTGACATTTTTAAGGGTCACCCATTGCATTGCCTTAGGGCACAATTTTTTTGCGGATTGTCACCAAAAGTTAGGGCATAAAATTTGACAGAAATCCCCTGGGTCTCAGAACTGTGTCTCAAATAGTTTTTGGGCATTATGTCAAAAAGTGCACTTTTTGCCCCCCATACAAACGATTTTTGCAAAAATTGTAAAATTGACCCCTTTAACCCCTCAAGGTACCCGACCAAGGTGGGTTACGCCTAATGAATTATATTATTTTGAGCTCAGGAATGTATGAGCAATCTGTATAAAAATTTTCAGACGTAAAGATTCATATAGTAAAAAGTTAAAAATTTGGCTAAAAAATTGTCTCTAAATTTGAATGTTTTGGGGCCAACCCCCCAAAATTTGAAAAAAAATTTTTTTCAGGCGGTAGTCAAAAGTTCAAAGACCTTAACTTTAAATAATTTCATATTGATCGCGGCGCGTTCAAAAGTTATAAGAGCTCAAACGAAATTTTTTTGTCACACATTTCCCAGTATCGCTAAACAAAAACAGAGTAAGTAGACGACATTAGGTAAACAAAAAAAAAACACGCCGATTAGGTAGACGGACATTTAATAAATCTTTAAGGGGTTAAATAGATCTTTAAGGGTTTAATAGATCTTTAAGGGGTTAAAACACGAATATATAAATTTAAATATATTTTTAGGTATTATCGAAGAGTTTTTATTTAAAATTATAACCATTGTGTTAGTGCGACCAATAAGAATTGCAGTTAAATAATTATTTCAAGAGCACAACATGTACCTTAACGAAGTAATAACTTA
>JASAMX010026309.1:0-19078 GCA_030248175.1 Microlaimidae sp. YZB2_3
CAGAGAAAAAATTTTTAGTGTTATAAAACGACTACCAAAAATTTTTGCGGTTCGGGCGGAAAATTGTTTATTATTGACAATTTATCTTAGTTTTTCGATTACAAATCGATTATCCCGTTCAGTAGTAAAGGTATACAGTTTAATAAAACTACTATAAACACTATTATCCTTTAATTAACGTTTTAAACACATGTTTTAAATGTGTAGGTATAAGAAACCTTAAATTTTGTAATAAGTATCATCTGTAATTAAAATTTCAAATGTATTTTAGCGCCTTAAATTAAATATTTTCTCTCCCGGGGGGCATTCTGCCCCCCTGACAAGGGGCTCCGCCCCTTGACCCCGCTGGGGGGCTCTCGCCCCCCGGACCCCCTTCAGGGTTAGTAGTCCCCAGACCGCCCCCCCGGAATGAAATCCTGGGCACGCCACTGCCAAAGGGGGGTTTGTCTAACCCCAAATTTTCCTTTTGCCGACCAAAAGAGGTGTATAGACCCCCCCTAGCTGCCCCCATGTAGGTATATTATCTTTAATTAAATATAAGATTATGGATTAAAGAGTTTGATACTTGACTTTATAATCAAGACAATAATATTATTATTCTATTATTATGTAATTATTAAAAAAACTATGATTTCTAATCTAATTATAAGAATATATAAACACAATATTAATAAAAGAATTAAAAAAATACAGTTTTAAAGCATTTATAAGCTTGTTTTACGTTTTTTTACGCGTTTTAAGCCCATTTTAAGGCAGCGCGGAAATATTGGGTACACCCCCCCTCATAGTTTGGGTCTTTGCTGGACACCCCCCCCCCCCTAAAATTTGACCCCCCCCTATACCCCCCTATACCATACATGGGCACGGGGGGGTTAACCCCCCTTAACTCCCCCCCAAGTTCTGAGAAGTGGGGTTTAACCCCCAGCTCAGGAAGTGGGGGGGGGAGAAAAAGTTAACCCCCCCCCCAATTTTGGAAAAATGAAGAAAAAAAATGTCTTTAAAATGACTTCTAACTGCCTCCAAACTTAGGTTTTGAGGTCCAAATGAATGTTTTAAGCAACAAACAGCTCAACAATCCAATAAAAAGGGCTTTTTGACCTTAATTTAGCGTTTTTTACCTATTTTTCCTTCAAAATCGAAAAACGATATGGGTAAAATGCACTCCAGAAAAAAAACGATATGGGTATTTTGCGTTTCTCGGATTTTAACCCCCCCTAATTTGGGGTTTACCCCCCCCCCACTCCGGACCAACTTGCCCATGTATGCCTTATACCCCCCCCCACAATCCGAGAGGCTGCCCCCCTATGACCCTGAAGGGGGGTCTGGGGGGCAAGAGCCCCCCACTAAGGGGCGGAGCCCCGTTGTCAGGGGGGTCCGGGGGGCAGAATGCCCCCGGGGGAGAAAATTTTTAGTTTAAGGCGCTAAAATACACTTGAAACTTTTATTTCCAGATGATACTTATTACAAAATTTAAGGTTTCTTATACCTACACCGTTAAAAGATGTGTTTAAAACGTTAATTAAAGGATAATATCGAGTTTATAGTAGTGGTATTGATCGGTATTCGTTAAGTACTGTACGGGATAATGGATTGGTAATCGAAAAACTAAGATACATTGTCAATTAACAATTAACTCCGCGCGTTTTTGCAAATTATTTTTTTTTAGCCCTTTTATAACGCTTAAAAATTTTCTCCCGGGAGGCGAATTTGGGGGGGGGGGCGTGTCCCCGACTACCCCAAATTTAGGGGGGTGGGTGTCAGCAAAATCCGAAATTTTGGGGGGGGGTATATATAACCCCCCAACCATACATGGGCAAGTTGGTCCGGAGTGGGGGGGGTTAAACCCCAAATTAGGGGGGGGGTTAAAATCCGAGAAACGCAAAATACCCATATCGTTTTTTTTCTGGAGTGCATTTTACCCATATCGTTTTTCGATTTTGAAGGAAAAATAGGTTAAAAACACTAATTTTAGGTCAAAAAGCCCTTTTTATTGCATTTTTGAGCTTTTTATTGCTTAAAACATTCATTTTGACCTCAAAACTTAAGTTTGGAGGCAGTTAGAAGTCATTTTAAAGACTTTTTTTTTCTTCATTTTTCCAAAATTGGGGGGGGGTTAACTTTTTCTCCCCCCCCCCCACTTCTGAGTGGGGGGGGGTTAAACCCCACTTCTCAGAATTTGGGGGGGGTTAACCCCCCCCCAACCCCCTCCCCGTGCCCATGTATGGGTATAACCCAACCCCTCCCCCTGCCCACCTATGTAATCACATGCATACGACACCTACCGTTGGCTGCCGCTTCATGCAGCGGGGTAGTGAGCTGACAGGGCGGGTTCACTTCCGAGCCATGCGCTATTAGCATGGAGGCAACTTCCACATGGCCGAAACAACATGCTTCGCAAAGGTCACAACCATACACGGGCACGGGGGGGTTGGGGAATTGACCCCCCCCCCCAAATTCTGAGAAGGGGTGTTTAAACCATACATGGGCACGGGGGGGGGGGGTTAACCCCCCTTCCAAATTCTGAGAAGGGGGGTTTAACAGAATGAACCTAAACACTTTATTGTTGGTTGTTTAAACATCAATTTTAAAGTTGAAACTTACCTTTTCTTCAAAAATTGTGAAGATAAAACGCCCTCCCCCCGAAGTTCTTTTTTTTTGTGGGGGGGTGGGCGGAGCCCCCCCCCCTTTAATTTTTGAAGACGTTAAAAAAGCAGGGATAAACGTGGATAAAGCTGTATAATACACTGTTTTTGGCCTAATAACGTATTATCTAATGTTTTTAGCGGTAAAAACATGTTTTTTAGTTAAAAATTACATTAGCACACATTGGCAGAGCCTGGATTTCACAAAAAAGGAATTTAGAGACCTTTCAGACGCAGACCCCTTGGCTACACCACCATAGATGTTTTTGGTCGGGTCCGCTAGGGGGGTCCAGCCCCGGGTGTAAGGCCAAAATTTTTTAGGGGGGGTGGTCCAGGGGGGTCCGGACACCCCTGGCTTTTTATTGGGGTCGACCCCGGGTGCGAGATTTCAAATAAGGGGGGGTCAGAGCAGAGGGGTCCAATTTTTTAACAAAATTTTTTTAACTCAATCATAGGTGAGCACGGTCGGGGAAGCTAGGGGGGGTGGTTACCCGGGGTAAATCAAATTTTGAATTCTAGGAGGGGGGTCCCAGGGGGGTCCGGACCCCCCCCCTAGCTTTTTAGGGGGGGTCGACCCGGGGTGCGAAATTTTGAAATCTGGAGAGGGGGTTAGGTGGGGTCCGGTGTCCAAAGCAAAACAGTTTTAAACCATAATAACTTTAATAATTGTTCTTTTTATAGGATAATACTACATTTTATTAAATAAAAAGCCATATTCATGTATAAAAAGGATGTAAAAGCATGAATATGTGATGAAAATTCACGTTTTTGGAAGAAAATTTAGTATAAAAAAGGTACCTAAAATTTTCCCGAGGGGGGAGGGGGGGGTCAGATTTCAAAATCTAGAGGGGGGTCAGGGGTAAAAAATTCGGAATTTTGGGGGAGGGGGGGCCCCCTAGATTTTCGTCTAGGGGGGGGGGGTCCCAAAATTTCAGGGCTAAGGGGGGGTGGAGTGGACCCCACCCTGCCCCGCCCCCCCCCCTTTCTCACCTATGAACTCAATGATTTGAGTGTTTTTAGGTCTAATATTGAATTTTATGTACTAAAACCGCCTATTTAGGCCTAAAAAGTGTATTTAAACACTGTTTTTAACTAAAAAACCGTGTTTTTGACAGTAAATAAAAAATATACTTCCAAATTGTTCGGGAGGGGGAGGGGGTTCAGGCCTGACCGCTCTCTCGAGCTTTGAGAGGTAGGGGGCCCTGGATTGTTTTCTAGGAGGAGGTTTCAAAATTTTGTCTTTAGGGGGGTATTGGACCCTCTGTCCCCCCCCAAACAAAACACATATGGAGGGGTTAAAATCCGACAAACGCAAAACTTGACCTGACCTTACCAAGGATTTTAGGAGAAAGGGGTCTTGGGGGCAGACCACACGGTACCCCTTGGTGATCTATGCCCCTTCCCCCCCAAGGAATGTTGTTTGTATAATAATATTTATTGTTTTCTTTTTTTAAGAAGCAATTACCTTTTGTTTTTGTTTTTTTCAGAGCTGCATGGTGGAGTCGAATTCGGCCGTGACTGAAAAAGGGCTGGGGAAACGAGATCCCCCGATACCCTCCGCGACCTCCCCCAACTCGGACCTCATTTTCGACCCCGAGCTTTTGAACAGAGTTGTGGAAACGGCAAAAAGTAAACATTTGTGTATTTCTATTTGGGGGGCTTTTGGCTAAATCATCTGTGGTGATAGGCAGGAGACCTTAGTTTTTTGGTCGAGTCCGCTATAGGAAGGGCTCGTCCACCTCTGGGTGGTATGGGGATGCGAAACCCTCCTGGCTTTTTAGGTGGAGTGGACCCGAAGTGCGAGATTTTAAATTTAGATAGGGCAGACCTGTGCACGGTCTGAAAATGCCCCCCCCCCCGTTTTATTGGAGGATTTGCCCCCCCCCCCCCCCCCCGTTTTATTGCTCCCTCCCCGCCAAAAAAATGAAAAAGTACCCTAAAAATATGACGCCATTTTTGACCTATGATGACGCCATCATCGCGAATTTTTTGCAGTTTTAAGCCTATTTCAATGTATTTTAAGCCATTTTAGACCTATTTTTACCTTATTTCCGATTTTTTTGTCCCTTTTTTCCCTTTTCCCTTCTTTTTTTCTCTTTTTTTCTCCTTTTTTTTCTTTTTTTTCCTTTCCCCCTTGCTTGCCCCCCGTTCTATTGCCCCCGCCGTTTCAAAAAAGTTGCCCCCCCTCCTGTACCCCCATTTTGGAATTGCCCCCCCCCGTTTTAACCCCGGGGGGGGGGCAGTGCACAGGTCTGGATAGGGTGGTCCGGGGGGTTCTATTTTTTAAGTTTTTTTTTTTAAATCAGTAATTGTGTTTTTATGTTTATTATTGAATTTTATGTACTGAAGCAGTTTATTTAGACTTAAAATTGTAATTAACCACTGTGTTTAAGTAACCGTGTTTTTGACAGTAAATAAAAAAATATCGGTACTTAAGGTAAATTGATTGACAGGGAATGGAAGGAGGGTGGTCGGCTTCGCTACGCTAGGGGGTCAGACCGGAGTGCTTTCGAGCTTCGGAAAGAAATGGGAGCACCAGGATTTTTTTAGGCGGTCCGAAATATTGACTCTAGGGAGGTGGGCTCTTTCCCCTCCCGCCCGAAAATATCTATGCATGTGACTTGTGATCAAGGGCGTAGCCAGGGTAGGGGGGTTATGGGGGTTGTTGTAACCCCCCTTTTGGGCTGGCGGGGGTAAAAATTTGGGTCCTAAGAGAACAATTTTAAAAAATTTTCTCGACGTTTAGATCCCTTTCACAACTTTTAAGTAATGTTTCTAATGAATTTCAAAGACAATTTTTTAAAAATTTTTCGTGCTCTCGCACGATTTTAAATCTTCTACCTTTTTCAACCTAAAATATTTTTCAAGTTTAACTTAAAAAACAATGCAAATAACACCAAAAAAATCACTTAGAGCGAAGCGCTAAAATTTTTTTACCCTTAATGTCGATTTACGGTATTTTGAAAATTTGGAGTACAATCCCCTACAAACAACCCCCCTTTCGAAAAATTTGTATGGAGTACAACCCCCCCCCCCACTTTTCCGAAATCCTGGCTACGCCCCTGCTTGTGATCATACATAAGGTGGTCTAAACGTGTCAGTCACCGTTGATAGACCTACCCTCTCACAGAAATAAATGCGAAAATAAGTCTATTTCATGGGTAATTATTGAGGGAGGGGGCAGGGAGAAGGGAAGGGGTCGCCCTTCTTCGAGTTTTGAAATTTCGAAACCCCTCATCTTAAAAAAAATCTAGGGAGCCCCACCCCTTTTCTCCATTTTTTTTTTTTATTTTGCACTCTCTCCCCTTCTGCAATTTTAAATCGACTCCCCACCCTTCCTAATCAAGTTTTGAGTATAAATCTTGCTCTTGGTCAAAATTTTCAGACCGTGCACAGTTCTGACAATGTACGGTTGTGTTTTCACTATGTAAATTTTTTACCGGTGCACTGCCCCCCTGGGGTTTTATTGGAGGGAACGTAATTCCAAAATGGAGAGCAAGCAGGGGAGAAAAAAAATAAGGAAAAAAGAAAAAAGGCAAAAGTGTGATTTAAGATAAATAGGTTTAAAATGCATTAAATTCGGCTAAAAACTGCAAAAAAAATTGCGATGATGGCGTAATAATAGGCCAAAAGTGGCGCCAAAATTTTTGTGAACTTTTTCATTTTGCGTGGTGGGAAGGGGCAATAAAACGGGTGTCACAGCCACCAATATTCCGTGGAGGTGGTGGGGGGACATTCCCAGACTGTGCACAGGACTGATGTAGTACTAATCGTATATACATATTTTGTGGTGGGTATTAGGTATGTCATCAGTCATCATGTATGCGTTATTTGTGGTTGCCACATTCTTTTATGCTGATACACAGACAAAAAGAAGATATCACAATAAACCTATTTATTGAATGCGGAGCCTGCCTTAACATTGTTTCCATCCGAGTTTTAATATTTTTATAAAAACGTGTTACCACTCTATTCTACAAACCTCATGACAAAAGCTAATGATAACGTTGCCCGCCAGGCACCACGTGGAGTAACTTCACAGCACCCGGCATAGCAATAGGCAAAATTTGTCAGCTGTTGTTTTTTCATTATAAAAATTTTTTTTTGATAAGTTTTTTTTTTTTCAAAATTTTCTTTAGCAGAAAAAGTGTTTTGTTTTTTTTCATCTATAGCAGTGTAGGTAAAAAATATACGGGCGTTGTTTTACTATGCAAAATAGTTTTTAATTATTTTTTTTCGAATTTTCTGTTAGACTACATAAAAGTTAATTATTTTCATCTATAGCAGTAGGTACAAAAAAATGTACAGCTGTTTTTTTTACTATGCAAAATGTGTTTTTAATATTTTTTTTTTGAATTTTTTCTTAGAATACGGAAAAGTTAATATCCCAGAACATCTGACTGTTCGGCCTTTGCGAATCGATGACTTCGACAATGGTTATTTGGAACTGCTAAGTCAACTGTCCACGGTGGGTGATATTTCCCGCGACCAGTTTAGAAGTAAGTTGTATTTGCGTGAAATGTATATATAATCATAGGTGAGCACGGTCGGGGAAGCTAGGGGGGTGGTTACCCGGGGTAAATCGAATTTTGAATTCTAGGAGGGGGGTCCCAGGGGGGTCCGGACCCCCCTAGCTTTTTAGGGGGGTCGACCCGGGGTGCAAAATTTTGAAATCTAGAGGGGGGTCAGGTGAGGTCCGGTGTCCAAAGCAAAACAGTTTTAAACCATAATAACTTTAATAATTGTTCTTTTTATAGGATAATACTACATTTTATTGAATAAAAAGCCATATTCATGTATAAAAAGGGTGTAAAAGCATGAATATGTGATGAAAATTCACGTTTTTGGAAGAAAATTTAGTATAAAAAAAGTACTTAACATTTTTTCGAGAGGGGAGGGGGGTCAGATTTCAAAAATCTAAGAGGGGGGTCAGGGGTAAAAAATTGGGGGGAGGGGGGGCCCTAGATTTTCGTCTAGGGGGGGGCCAAAATTTCGAGGCTAGGGGGGGGGTGGACCCCACCCTGCCCCCCCCTTTCTCATCTATGTATATAATACTGCTGATTATATTTCCCCATCATTTGTAGTGATAGGCGGAACTGCGGTATCCACCGGAACCGAAATTGAGATTTTCCAAAAATCCGGAACAAGAACCGGAACTGTCTGTAAAACTGCAAAAGCCCCAGAACACCGTAACCAGAACCAAACGGAATTCATTGATATTTTTCAAAATTCCAAAACAGGAACCGGAATTCCAAGTTTTGCCCAGAACATCCAGAACCGGACGCAGACCTGGGCGTGTCCGGTAATGCCCTCCCCCTACCCCTTGTTTTATTACTGGGCACGCCCTTTCCTTTCGTTTCGGTTATTCTCTCTGCTGAAAACTAAGAATCAAAAAATTGCCAATTTTCACCTAATATCCCCAATGTTCCCAATTTTTGACCGATCTTTAAGATATTTTTACGTTATTGTCCTTAATGCAAAATTTTTTTTGGTCTGTTTTTCCGTTATACTTTTTTCCATTAAAATTTATGTGAAAGTCATGTTACGCTTTTCCAATGCCGAATGCCTATGCTATGCTGGGGTTTTTTTCGCAAGCGTCTGACCTCCAAAATTCTAAGCGCGCCATCGCGGAAATCTAGGTGTTAATAATTGAAATTTTTTATGTTGACCGACAATAACGTTTAATAATAGATTTTTTTTAACAGTTTGTTGCCTTTACAAACTTATAATAAATTTACTTTAATGTTAACATAATTTTTAGTTATTTTTTAAGATTATTTTGTAATCATTGGTGAGAATGGGGGGTTGGGGGGGGAGTCCACCCCCCCCCCTTAGCCTCGAAATTTTGGGACCCCCCCTAGACGAAAATCTAGAGGGCCTCTCCCCCCTCCCCCCAAATTTCCGAATTTTTTACCCCTGACCCCCCTCTTAAATTTAAAATCTGACCTCCCTTCCCTTCCGCCTCGGGAAATTTTTAGGTACTTTTTTTATACTAAATTTTCTTCCAAAAACGTGAATTTTCATCACATATTCATGCTTTAACACCCTTTTTATACCAGAATATCGCTTTTTATTAAATAAAATGTAGTATTATCCTATAAAAAGAACAATTATTAAAGTTATTATGGTTTAAAACTGTTTTGCTTTAGACACCGTGCCCCACCTGACCCCCCTCTAGATTTTAAAGTTTCGCACTCCGGGTCGACCCCCCTAAAAAGCTAGGGGGTCCGGACCCCTCTGGGACCCCCCTCCTAGAATTTAAAATTCGATTCAACCCGGGTAACCACCCCCCCCCCTAGTTTTCCCGACCGTTCTCACCTATGTTTGTAATTCAAAGAGTTTTTTTAATTAAACATAATGATCAATTATCAGGAATTATCTAAATGTAGGCCAATAAATTAAATAAAATATTTGTTGTTTACAATCAAAAATAGGGTCAAAATAATTATGCGCCGAGCATGGGCGTAGCCAAGGTGGGTCTAGGCGCATACATGGGCACGGGGGGGGGGGTTAACCCCTCCCCCCAAATTCTGAGAAGGGGGGTTTAACCCCCCACTCAGAAGTGGGGGGGGGGAGAAAAAGTTAACCCCCCTCAATTTTGGAAAAATGAAAAAAAGTCTTTAAAATGACTTCTAACTGCCCCCAAACTTAAGTTTTGAGGTCAAAATGAATGTTTTAAGCAATAAAAAGCTCAAAAATGCAATAAAAAGGGCTTTTTGACCTAAAATTAGCGTTTTTTGCCTATTTTTCCTTCAAAATCGAAAAACGATATGGATAAAATGCACTCCAAAAAAACGATATGGGTATTTTGCGTTTCTTGGATTTTAACCCCCCCCCTAATTTGGGGTTTAACCCCCCCAATCCGGACCAACTTGCCCATGTATGGTCTAGGGGGTCTAGACCCCCCTTTTTTTGGGTCGGCAAAGGGAAAAACCTGGGGTTAGACCCATACAAGGGCAAGTTGGTCCGGAGTGGGGGGGTTAAACCCCAAATTAAGGGGGGTTAAAATCCGATAAACGCAAAATACCCATATCGTTTTTTTCTGGAGTGCATTTTACCCATATCGTTTTTCGATTTTGAAAGAAAAATAGGTAAAAAACGCTAATTTTAGGTCAAAAAGCCCTTTTTATTGCATTTTTGAGCTTTTTATTGCTTAAAACATTCATTTTGACCTCAAAACTTAAGTTTGGAGGCAGCTAGAAGTCATTTTAAAGACATTTTTTTTCTTCATTTTTCCAAAAATGGGGGGTTAACTTTTTCTCCCCCCCCCCCCCCACTTCTGAGTGGGGGGGTTAAACCCCCCTTCTCAGAATTTAGGGGGTTAACCCCTCCAACCCCCGCCCGTGCCCATGTATGGTTAGACCCCCCTTTTGGGTCGCCAAGATAAAAGTTTGGGGGTCTTGAAGGACCATTTTTTAAAATTTTTCTTGCGCTTCGCTCCGCTCAGCGCTCGATTAATTATATTGTCTCCACTTTCAAATTAGTGTTAGTTTGTTTTGTAATTTTGCTATGACCACGCTGGATCCACCCCATTCTTAAAGTTTTAATTGGTCTTTACTTTCAAATTTGTGTTACTCTGTTTTGTAATCTTGATACGACCACAATAGACCCCCTTCTTTAGATTTTTATATAGTGGGTTTCAAAATTCAAAGGCTAGGAGACGTAATTTTTAAAAGATTTTCTCGCACATTGCATTGCTCAGCTGTAATTCAATGTTTTCTTTTTTCAGTTGTTAGGGTTTTGAAAATCGAAAATTTCAAGGTATAAAATTGTTTTTAAAATTTTTTTATTGGTTTTATAGACTTATTTTTATTGAATAATAGGAAAATAATTAAGTATGTGACATAAACAAGGTAATAAACACTCCGCGCGAAGCCGCGCACGAAAATTTTTTTTAGCCCTTTTATAACGTTTAGGATTTGGACCCCCCTGGACCCCCCCCCTTTCGGAAATTTTGTTTAGGGTTGGACCCATACATGGGCACGGGGGGGGATTGGGGGGGGGGGTTAACCCCTCCCCCAAATTCTGAGAAGTGGGGTTAAACCCCCCCCCCCACTCAGAAGTGGGGGGGGGGGAGAAAAAGTTAACCCCCCCCCCAATTTTGGAAAAATGAAGAAAAAAAATGTCTTTAAAATGACTTCTAACTGCCTCCAAACTTAAGTTTTGAGGTCAAAATGAATGTTTTAAGCAATAAAAAGCTCAAAAATGCAATAAAAAGGGCTTTTTGACCTAAAATTAGTGTTTTTATCCTATTTTTCCTTCAAAATCTAAAAACGACATGGGTAAAATGCACTCCACAAAAAAAAACGATATGGGTATTTTGCGTTTTTCGGTGTTTAATCCCTTTAATTTGGGGTTTAACCCCCCCCCCCCCCGACTATGGACCAACTTGCCCATGTATGAGTATGGTTGGACCCCCCCTTTCCGAAATCCTGGCTACGCCCATGGCGCCAAGCGAAGCGTGAGAAAAATTTAGAATATTAGTCTTTTAAGTCTTTAAAAATTTCGTTTCTTTTTTTGTCTAGTAAACTAAAAATGTCGCCAAAAAGACCTTTCTAGCCAAAAATATCTATGCGCCAGGCAGGCGCATAGGCTCAGCTCAAAGCCTAGCCAACAGCGCGAAATTTTAGGCGCCAGTAACCACTGGCGTCGATTTGGCATGAAAAAAACCTAGACGCCATCACACCTACGTTTTTCTATGGAATCTTCACTTTCCTGCCTATGTTTTTTTAATGATAATTTTTAATGCTTAGCTTATCTTATGTAGGCTGAAAAACATTTTGTGAAAACAGACCTGTGCACGGTCTGGAAATGCCCCTCTCGGAATAATAAAGGTTGTGCCTCCATAGGTGAGAACAGTTCGGGCAGCTAGGGGGGGTTTCGTGGTTACCCGGGGTAAATTGAATTTTGAATTCTAGAAGGGGGGTCGACCCGGGGTGTGAAAGTTTGAAATCTAGAGGGGGGTCCAAGTGGGGTCCGGTGTCCAAAGCAAAACAGTTTTAAACCATAACAACTTTAATAATTGTTCTTTTTATAGAATAATACTAACAGAATAATGCTACATTTTAGTGAATAAAAAGCGATATTCTCGTGTAAAAAGGGTGTAAAAACATGAATGTGTGTTAAAAATTCACGGTTTTGGAGGAAAAATTTAGTATAAAAAAGTACCTAAAATTTACCAAGGGGGAGAGGGGGCGTCAGATTTTAAATTTTAGGGGGGAGTCGGGGTAAAAAAATTCGGAAATTAGGGGTGACGGAGCCCCTGGATTTTCGTCTACGGGAGAATCCAACCCTGCCCCCCCCCCCTCCTCTTTCTCCCCTATGTGTGCCCCCCCCCCCGTTCTATTACCCCCGCCCCCCGTCCAAAAATAAAAAAATACCCAAAAATTATAGCGCCCTTTTTGACCTATTATGACGCCATCATTGCCAATTTTTTTTGCGTTTTCAGCCTATTTCAATGCTTTTTAAGTCATTTTTACTTAATTTCGCCTGTTTTGTCCCTTTTTTTCTTTTTTCCTTCTTTTTTTCCTCTTTTTTTGTCCTTCTCACCTGCTCTCCCCTTCGTTTTATTGCCCCCCCCCCGTTTCAAAAAAGTTGCCGTGCCGTGCCCCCCGTTTCATTTTATTGCCCCCCCCCCGTGCCCATACATGGGCACGGGGGCTTGGGGGGATTAACCCCCCCCAAAATTCTGAGAAGTGGGGTTTAACCCCCCCCCCCCACTCAGAAGTGGGGGGGGGGGGGGAGAAAAAGTTAACCCCCCCCCCAATTTTGGAAAAATAAAGAAAAAAATGTCTTTAAAATGACTTCTAACTGCCTCCAAACTTAAGTTTTGAGGTCCAAATAAATGAATGTTTTAAGCAATAAAAAGCTCAAAAATGCAATAAAAAGGGCTTTTTGACCTTAAATTAGCGTTTTTTACCTATTTTTCCTTCAAAATCGAAAAACGATATGGGTCAACTGCACTCCAGAAAATAAACGATCTGGGGTATTTTGCGTTTCTCGGATTTTAACCCCCCCCCCCCTTATTTGGGGTTTAACCCCCCCCCCCCCCACTCCGGACCAACTTGCCCATGTATGTCCGTGCCCCCTACCTTTTTGAGTCCCCCCCCCCAGTGCGCAGATCTTAGAAAATAAAAGGTAAAAGAAACGCACTATAATAATGATCAGACCTGTGCACGGCCCCCCCCCCGGGGTTAAAACGGGGGGGGGCAATTCCAAAACGGGGGGGGGCACGGGGGGGGCAACTTTTTTTGAAACGGGGGGGGGGGCAATAAAACGGGGAGAGCAAGCAGGGAGAAAGAAAAAGATAAAAAAAGGAGAAAAAAAGAAGGAAAAAGGGAAAAAATGGACAAAAAAAGTGAAAATAAGATAAAAATAGTCTAAAATGACTTAAAATGCATTGAAATACGCTAAACACTGCAAAAATTTTGCGGTGATAGCGTCATAATAGGTCAAAAATTGCGTCATATTTTTAGGGTACTTTTTCATTTTTTGGCGGGGGGGGGGGGCAATAAAACGGGGGGGGGGGGGGCAAATCCTCCAATAAAACGGGGGGGGCATTTTCAGACCGTGCACAGGTCTGAATGATTATAAGTTTAACATTTACAGGATAGCAAAAATTGTCACAAACTTAACAGCTTAATATATGAAAAAATCCTATATAATAAAAATGAAAAGTCCCAGCTGCTTTGTGTATTAATTTAAGCCCCGGCTTGCCACGGGAATGTTTTTAGTCAATATTGGCATTGCCGCCGCGCTGTGGGCTAGAAAAATCCGTTCGTTAGGAAGCAGGCGTTTTATTATTACATAAAATTGACTGTGCCGAAAACGAAACGAATAGTTGCTGAAAACTCTTCAAAGAGAGGGTCCCCACTGGTGCACTCGGAGTTTGTTTGAGGAGCTTAGGTCGGCAGGGGGTTATACCCCCCCCAAATCCTTATTAATGCCGATACCTCTTCCCCCTTAAAATTTGGAGGTATCCTGGACACCCGCCCCCTTACATTTGAAGATAACTAAAAACTAAATAACTAAAAACGCTAGGAATAGGTTATTTGAAGTACTGGTATACCCCAAAAAAATTCCAAATTACCCCCCTTCCAAACTTCTGGGGTCAGGTATAATACCCATACACAGACATGTGCACTGCCCCCCCCCGGGGTTAAAACGGGGGGGGGCAATTCCAAAACGGGGGGGGGGCAACTTTTTTGAAACGGGGGGGGGGGGCAATAAAACGGGGGGCAAGCAGGGGCGCAAGAAAAAAAAAATAAAAAAGAAAGGTAAATGGGAAAAAAAAAGCGGAAATAAGGTAAAAATAGGGCTAAAATGGCTTAAAATACATTGAAATAGGCTAAAAACTGCAAAAAATTCGCGATGATGGCGTCATCATAGGTCAAAAATTGCGTCATATTTTTAGGATACTTTTTAATTTTTTGGCGGGGAGGGGGCAATAAAACGGGGGGGCAAATCCTCCAATAAAACGGGGGGGCATTTTCAGACCGTGCACAGGTCTGCATACATGGGCAAGTTGGTCCGAAGTGGGAAGGGGTTAAATTCCAAATTAGGGGGGTTAAAAAATAAAATCTGAGAAACGCAAAATACCCATTGTTTTTTTTCTGCAGTACATTTTACCCATATCGTTTTGCAATTTTAAAGAAAAAATAGGTAAAAAAACGCTAATTTTAGGTCAAAAAGCCTTTTTTATTGGATTTTTTAGATTTTTATTGTTTAAAACATTCATTTTGACCACAAGACCCATACTTAAGTTTGGAGCCAATTTAGAAGTCATTTTAAGGACATTTTTTCGCTTTATTTTTCCAAAATTGGTAGTGTTAACCTTCCCCCCCCCACTTCTAAGTGGGGGAGGCGTTAAACCCCCCTTCTCAGAATTTGGAGCGGGGTTAACCCCCCAACCCCCCCCCGTGCCCATGTATGGGTATACCCCCCTTCCCAAAAAAAAAAATCCAGGAGGCTACCCACGTATGGTGAGGGGTAGACCTTATTTTGATGCAATGAAATTCCCGAGTGACGTTTTTTAATCAAAATAAAGTAACGTACCTAAGTATTAAACAGACATTAATATTCGCAGTCTTACCACTATATCCAAACCTACTTCCTTAAACATCAACTCGCAGAATAAATTTAGAACCATAAAATTAAAAATTTAATTTTAATAAAATTATAATTTTATCGCATTTCGCACTGAATATAGTTTCATGAAAACAGAATATTTTAGGTCAATTCCGGTCGATGCAAGTTCAAGGCGCCTACCTCATTATCGCGCTGGGAGATGTGGTGTGCGGTCGGGTGTGCGGTAGTGTGACGCTCCACCTGGAGCGGAAGTTCCTGCACGGTTGCGGTCTGCGCGGTCGCGTGGAGGACGTCGTGGTCGCAGACACCCATCGCGGACAACAGCTAGGGAAATTGTAAGTGCTAAAATGGTATTTTATTGTAGTTTGGTAATTTTGTAATAGGACCATAGATCGGCAGGAGATTTTATACCCCCCAAAAAAAACCCGATTACTCCCGACATCCATAGGTTAACACGGTCACCGAAGCTAGGGGTTTGTTTACCACGGGTAAATGTCATTTCAAAATCTAGAGGGGTTTTAGAGGGAGGAATATTCTAGTGAATTTGTGGTAAAAATTCAGTTTTTTGCAAGAAACTTTAGTATAAAAAATACTTAAAATTTTCTGGAGAGGGGTCAGATTTTTAAATCTAGAGGGGATTAGGGGTAAAAAATTTAAAATTTGGGGGAGGGGGACTGGATTATATTTAGGGGGCGCAAAATTTCGAGGCTAGGGGGGGTGGAACCCACCCTACCCCCTCCCCTTGTTTATCTATGCCGACACTCTCCCCCCACTCGCTTAAATTGGAGGTACCCCGGACAGCCTACCCCCTAAAATTTGAGAGTTACCAGTACTAAATTTAAAAACGCTAAAAATTTGAGGTATACCCAAAAAAAATTGGGACACCCCTTTTTATTTCGGGGGTTGGGTATACCCCACCCCCCCCCCCCCCAAAAAAAAAGGGAGACTGACTGCCCACCAATGGATGGACATTTGTAGTTGAGGTGATATTTTTGAAATACAACGCCCTTCCTATCAGGCTGTCGTAGTAGCAGACACCACCTTGAGGAATTGTAAGTGTATATGGCTTTGTTTTAGTAATACGACGCCTTATTAATATTATAAATCGTAATGAATCACAGTTGCGTTGATTTCATACTTGTTTTGAGTCTTTGTGTCGTGCCATATAAGAAACGGCATTGCGTATAATGAACAAAGTTATTTTTGTCATGTCCAAAAATACGAGGACGAAAATGGAGTATTTTAAAGAAAGAACGCAAAATAATTTGCTATTTTAAGCTTTTTGGTTGAAATATAAGCGACACGGGACTTAATTGAACCTGTTGTAATCTCCCTCCAGCCTCAGTCATAGATGAGCACGGTCCCGGAAGCTAGGGGGTGGTTACCCGGGGCGGGGTAAATCGCATTTTGCATTCTAGGAGGGGGGGTCCGGACCCTCCTAGCTTTTTAAGGGGAATTAGATAAGGTCTGGTGTCCTGCAAAAATAGTTTTAAACCATAATAACTTTAATAATTGTTCTTTATAGGATAATACTATACTACCTTACATTTTATTAAATAAAAAGCGATATTCTAGTATAAAAAGGGTGTAAAAACATGAATTTGTGTTAAAAATTCACGTTTTTGGAAAAAAATTTAGTATAAAAAATACTTGAAATTTTTCCGAAGGGGATAGGGGGCGGTTTTAAATTCTAGAGAGGGGTCAGAGGTAAACACTTGGAAGATTTTGGGGGAGGGAAGAGGGAGTTTTAAATTTTTACCTAGGGGGGGGGCAAAATATCGCTAGGCTAGTGGGAGGGTTGGACGGAGTGTTACATAAGAGCTCATATTAAGCCGCCATATTTCTGAAACATTAACACAACGGGGGTTACGACATTATTAAAGTTTTTTACAGGTTAATGGAAATCGTGAGCGCCCTGGCTGACGAACTGCAATGCTACAAAGTGTCCCTGGACTGCAAGGCGGAGCTCGTGGGGTTCTACGCCAAGTTCGGCTACAAGACAGAAACCCCGCAAGTTTTATTCCGCCGCCCGGTTCCCGCGGAAAATAACCTGAGCTAGCTGGTCTTCCGGTCATATTCCGCGACTTGTATACCTATATATAAATATATCGATCAGCCAGTCACGCGAATATTATAATTCCACCGATGCGCCTTCGAACTGGGTATTTAAATGGTCGTTTTAAATTTTAATCGGGTCGTGGTGGGATTCCCCAAATCAACGCCAAGATGATCGCTTGCTATTGTGATTGGTGGTTCCTTTGATTCGTCTAATCAGATCAGATGATTATACTATCTGACTGAGTCAATTTCTGTATTGGGGAACAGGTGTGATGGCAATTGAAAATGATTTTGCAATAACACATGGTCAGAAAAAAAAAACAAAAAAGGAACGGTTTCCGCATTTACTGGTGAAGGTATATTTTTATTTAAGAATAAAATTTGACGCGAATTTCTTAGCCACAGCTTTGATTCCGTGCATACATCCGATGTGAGTTCCAGTAAGTAGTTTAATGGTTGATAAATTAGATGTTTTAAAATACCTACCGGTATTAATAGTTTTTGTTTCTTTACTTATCAGACCTGTGCACTGCCCCCCCCCGGGGTTTTATTGGGGGGAATTAAAACGTAGGTGGGCAAGCAGGGGAGAAAATAACAAAAAGGACAAAAAGAGAAAAAAAGGACAAAAAAGCGAAATTAAGGTTAAAAAATAGGTCTAAACTGGTTAAAATACATTGAAATATGCTTTAAAAAAACTGCAAAAATTTTGCAATAATGGCGCCATAATTTTTAAGTCCTTTTTTATTTTTGGGCGGTGGGGCATAGGTGGGCAAGAGGGATTGGGGAGGTTATACCACCCAAAATCCCCGACTATGGCCGACACCCCCCCCCTCCCCCAAAATTTGGGGGTACCCCGAACACCCCCCTAAAATTGGGGGTCCTAGTGCTGAAAACGCTAAAAATGAAGTATTTTAGGTATACCCAAAAAAAATTTTGGGACACCACCCCCTCAAATTTCGGGGGTCGGATATACCGATATACCCCCCCCAGAAAAAAAATTCGGGAGGCTGCCCACCATAGATCTTTTTGAGGGGGACAGAGGGGTCCACCCCCCTACACCAAAAATTTTGGACCCCCCCCCTAAAAAAAATTCAGGGGGCTCCCCCCAAAGCTCGAAAGCGGTCCGGCCTGACCCCCCCCCCCCTAGCGAGGCTGACCCCCCCCCTCCCCCCTCCCAACCAATTTAGAAGTATTTTTTCTGTCAAAAACACGGTTTTTCAGCTAAAAACAGTGTTTAAATACACTTTATAGGCCTAAATAGGCGGTTTTAGTACATAAAATTCGATATTAGACCTAAAAACACTTAAATTATCGAGTTAAAAAAAAATTTGTTAAAAAATTAGACCCCCCCTTACCCTCCCCCCTAAATTTGAAATCTCGCACCCGGAGTCGACCCCCCCCCCCTAAAAAACCAGAGGGGTCCGGACCCCCCTGGACATCCCCCCTCAAAAATTTTGGCCTTCCACACAGGGGTAGACCCCCCCTAGAAGAACCGACCAAAAACATCTATGCGGTGGGGGGCAATTATAAAACGGGGGAGAATCCTCCAATAAAGCGGTAGTGGGGGGGGGCATTTCCAGACCGTGCACAGATCTCACTTATGTTTGCTATCATGTGCGATTTAAATGTAAATGTGAAGAATTTATATAGTAAGTAAGCTAGGCTGAAGATTCGTGCAAAATAAACTGTTTAAATAGTACATGGGCACGGGGGGGTTAAACCCCCCTTCTCAGAATTTAGAGAGGAGTTAATCCCCCAAAAATACCCCCCGTGCTTCTGTATGGTTTAACCCCCCCCCCCATTGGCCCATTCAGAAGTGGGGGGCGGGCAGAAAATGTTAACCCCCCCCCCCCAATTTTTGAAAAATGAAGGAAAAAAATGTCTTTAAAATGACTTCTAACTGCCTCTAAACTTAAGTTTTGAGGTCAAAATAAATGATTAAGCAAAAAAACGCTCAAAAATGCTATAAAAAGGGATTTTTGGCCTAAAATTAGCGTTTTTTACATATTTTTCCTTCAAAATCAAAAAACGATATGGGTAAAATGCACTCCAGAAAAAAACGATTTGGGTATTTTGCGTTTCTCGGATTTTAACCCCCCCCCCCCCCTTGCCCATGTATGGTTTAAATTGTACAATTGGCGCAATATCCAAGCTTTTACAAAAGGTGGAAGTTGTTTTTTGGCTCACCTCGAAATGTAAAAACTAAAGCAAATCAATTATGATTTTTTTCACTCATAATCACATTGAATACGCATTAGGATTGACTTTGGTTATTCCATTTATACCAGTAT
>JASAMX010026310.1:0-21744 GCA_030248175.1 Microlaimidae sp. YZB2_3
TAGAAAACTTAATTCCAGATGATCCTTATTACAAATTTTAAGATTTTTTTATACCTATACATTTAAAACATGTGTTTAAACGTTAATAAAAGGATAATAGTGTTTATAGTAGTTTTATTAAACATGTGTGCCTTAACTACTAAACGGGATAATCAATTTGAAATCGAAAAACTAAGATAAATTTAATTTAAACTACCCGTAGCGTAGCGGGAAAATTTTGGTTTTTTGACTATTAATATGATTTTGGAAGGTATCAGGAAAGTTTCTGTATTAATAATAAAGAAAAAAATTTTTCTCTTCCAAAATTTAAAAAACTTAAGGGTCCCCCCTTACGAAAAATCCGGCTTACGCCGGATTTGGGGGGAAGGGGCGCCCCCTTGGCACGCCAGTGGACATGGAGAATATCTTCGAGTACTTCTCAGTCAACGAAATTTAAACAAAATATGCGTACACTTAAAAAACAACTTGCAATTTCGATTAATGGTTAAAAAAATGTTAACAAAAAAAAGGAAATTAAGAAGAGTGCCGAAAGTCAAAACTTTTTATTAGTAAGTTTTAAAATTTTTTAAAACACTTTTAAAAAAGTTTCAGACATTTTTCTATAAAAAATTAGTTTTTGGTTGTTTTTTAAACTCTTTAAAAATAAATAGTTCCACAAAAACATATTTTTTAATCAAACGAGAAACGCCTAATAAAATTCTTAAAATTAGTTCTTTTTCGATTTGATCTTAATAGCTTGATTGTTAATTTTTGTGTAAAATGTGTAAAAATATTAGTTTGAAAAGCAACATCTGTTATTATAGTTTTTATTTGCTTATGAATTTTGATTTCATTTTTTTAGCTTTAAAATTTAGTTCAATAAGATCTAGTTTAATTTTGTAGGCTAAAATTAACATAATAAAAAAAACAAGCTGAATTTATTTAGAACTTCTCCACATAACTTAAACATTAGGTGAACTTATTGGGGCTACAAATATAAAATTAAAAATTTATCGTTAAAAATTATATCAGATTATATTATAATATATTATTATTTATATTTTACAGATCCAACTGGAGCTCTGATGTGTATAGATCCGTATGAGATACTCACAAGTCCGCTTCTGTCATTCGATTATCGGAGGAGAAACTAATGGAGACTTGGAAAATGTCAAAACTTGATCCTGCCAAGAAGGGAAGGGGCCTGGAGCTGTCGAATGTGCAATTTTAGTGACGAGGACAAAGACACGGGTCACCACTCACCTCTACAGAGCCCACAGCGTCTCCGCCTTTTCCTGCAACTCTGTCCAGTTTCAACAGCATCTCCGAGAAGACCCTGCTTTACCACCTCCCAGTTCCAGCACAAGGAGCGTTCAACTGCAGGGCCGCCGCGCCGAGCCTTCTCTGCTCCTCGTCGTCGCACAGTGGGAACAGGAAGATGAGCAATTTGGAAATCCGTCTGCCTAGTTCCTTGCCCAAGCAACTTCTGCAGGAGAAAAACGGATACATTGAGTGGTTCCTCCGGACTGCGGAGTCTGTTTCCAGTCTTAGCCACGCCGCCTCGCCTCACTCCTCCGCCTCTCCGTACGTCCGGCACCACCTGAATCTGGATCCTAACGGGGGGCGGAGACACCCTTGTCCCCTTTGCCCTTACTTCGGCGACTCGGACGCCAGTCTCGACGCCCACGCCCGTGGTCACGAGAAGCCCAGCGGACTGCTCAACTACAAGTGCGTGTTCTGCGGCTGGCTTTGTGAAGAAAAAGCAATCAATATTCGATCACTTGTCACTGCACACCAGTCAGCCAGCCGCCTACATGGCCGAGATCGGAAAAGAACCTGATAACACCTTTGACTGCCGACGCGAAATTGCAGAGTCCATCCGCCGTCCTGGAACCAGGAATTCCAACGTATTGGACGGGTTGGCGATTTCTGGAGGAGGGAAATACCGCTGTCAGCTCTGTACTTTTACCGCTGCAAATCCAGGCCAGTTGGAGGAGCACTTGGCCAAACAGCACGGTGAAAAATTCTCGCCACCACCAGCTGACAAAGAAATGGCCAGCATGTCCGACTTGCAGAAGGAAGTGGTGCAGGACGTTCTGTCCGACTTTGGCGCCATCTTGGCCCGGTCTGGGAACGGCAATACCGCTGGAAACGGAGCCAAACTCCCACTTGGAACAGTTGGAAGTTCTTATTCGATGCCATGAATTCTACTTCCCCCTTCAGATCAGGAACACGAAGAGAAGGAAATCTACTTACATGCGGGCGAAAAGCAATGGAAGGCGGAAATCTCACATTCGTTCAGCACGCTCCCAAAGAGATACAAAGCGTCTCACTACACTATTTTGCCACCGTTTTAATTTTAAAAGCAGAACATTTTAAGTTTTTTACGCAATTTGAATTTTAAAATATTTATTTAATTAATTTTTTTAAATGAATAAGCTTTTTTTAGCATCTTCATTCTAACTTTACCAAATCAATTCATTGATTGTGCGTTATCGTACAAATAATTGTAAAAGTATTAGTCTTTGATTTATTTTGAATTAGAATAAATTATATCATATTGGTTTATAAAAACGATTTTTAGACTCAATGTATGATCGAAAGGTGGGTTAAAACCTATGTGGGGATGCAGATTCTGTCCGCATCAAAGCAGAAGAAGAGCGAATGTAAGCTTTTAACATTACCAACTGAGTCTATTGCACAAAAAAATATATATTTTGACAAATAGATTAATTTTTGATATTATGGTTGAAATATATCTGGCTAGACGTTAAAAATTAGAATGCAGCCATGAGGAGAGCAATTAAAATTGTGCCGTAATGACTTTAAAAAAAAATAAGAATGCAAATTTTTTTAAATTTCAGCTTTTTACAAAATATACAAAAATTAACCAACCTCAGCTCCAAAAAAATTTGCATCTACATTACAAATTAAGTAATTTGATAAATAATGATTAAAATACAGTTTTTAATTCCTTTGTTATTAATCCACTTTAGTAAAAAAATTGTGAAATGTTTTGTTGTTAAATAGTCGATTCAATAATTCAAATATCGCGGTCAGCTATAGATTTTATTTACTTATAATAAATTGAACGGAGTATTATAATGGCAAACAAGAAAAATTTGAGAAATTTTTTTTCCACATAACGTAAGAACTAAGAGATAGCCATCAACCATAAATAAAAATTAAATTATAAAAATTTTAATTAAATGTTTTAGGTTATAATTTACTTTTAGTTAAGTGTGTATTTTGAGGTAAGAATTCACGAGAAAAAACATTTAAACTCAAATCCCGCCGTTTCTCCTACGTTGTCCAGCGACTGATTGCAGTTTCCGTGGCAATACACAGCTTCTTAATGCACACTACTCGTAAGCAGTTGACAAAATTTGTTTATTTGCTTTCATTCTACTCTAATAAACTAAACAGGCATTTTTTAAATTTAGTTAATTTAAAAAAAATCGATTTTAATTCCATATGACCGATTGACCTTGAATTTGTGCACTATAAAAACAATTTTTGGCGGCGTTTTCATATGAAGAGCTGCCGCAAGAAAACTATTTTTTAAAACATTTTTCGGAGAAAACACCAATATATAAGGAAAATTTTATGCGTAAAAAAGTAAATAGAAGTGAATGTGTAATTTTTAATTTATATTTTGAAAAATTATTAACTAATGAACAGCTTGACAATTTTGAATTTTTGTGCATCCGGGACTATAGGTTAAAGGCTGGTTTATACTTATGTAAAAACGTCCCTTTGGACAAAGTCCAAAGGACGTTTTTACATACGTTTATTTTACGCTGTATTTCTCCTTTGAACTTTGTCCAAGACGTTTTTACATAAGTATGAATGAACTAGCCTTAATGATATCGTGCTTGATTTCAGTTATATCGATTTGTTGTTGAAAAAAAATGAACGGTTCAGGTACAAGGTGTCTGTAAAAAACAATGTAAACGGAGTTTGTTTTTTTAAATAAAAATAATTTTACTCAATTGCTTTTAATTTTTAAAATTAATATAAAAAATATATATTATTAAAGTCAATGTCTTTCCATGCGGAAAATAAGAGCGGACCGTTCTTCGCCAAGAAGAAATAAACAATAAATGCGCAAACTAAAAAAATTAAAACAAATAAATATCAGTTGTAATTTAATCAATAATTATTAAATTGCAAACGTATTTCCCCCCTTCGCGTGGTATTTTTTCGGAGAACAAGTGGTTACTGGACCACCCTTAGATTTATACTCTTATAGAACTCATCTTTTGTATAGTTTTTAAAACATGTACTGTGAGGGCAATATGCACTTAACTTATGCATTAAATTTAAAAATTATATAAATTTTTTATATTCTTAAATCCAATAAACTTCCCCATTTTTGTTTCCTATTAAACATACAACTTAGTGTAGACAATAATAATTCTACAATATTTTTCATATTTTTTGCGGTTGGATGACCTTTCCTTTTTTTCTTTTGTAAATTTGAATTTTAAATGTTGAATTTTAAAATGTTTTAGTGTACATATATCAGAAAAGCCACCGCCTCAGCGGTTTGAATGCGAAATTTGTGAAGCTTCATTCCGAGCTCAAGCCGACTATGATTCACATGCCGTTTTTCACAAGGTTTCCAGTGAATTTAAATGCACCACAAACGGATGCAATTATTCTGGTATTTTTAAAACTTTTAAACTGAAAAAATTACCACAATACAATTTTTGATGTTTGGAAAAATGATCATTATCGAATTTTTTCTTCTGCTAAAATTTGGTTTTAATTTTTTCGGTATGTTTTAGTGCCTTCTGTTCGTGAGTTGCGATTGCACGAACGCGTACACATGGACTCTGAAGCGAGGGAACTACTCTTTCAATCCAATGTTAAAACTTCCGCATTCCCCCAATCTGGTGCTTTTATGAAAAAGATCTCTGTTAAAAAACTCAACAACGAGAGTAAAAACAAAGCCAACAACACCGGTGCCCCTGTTAAACAGAAGGAAAAAAAACACAAGTGTCCTGAAAAGAATTGTGAAGCTAAATTTGCCGACACTACTCAACTCAGTCGACACTCTAGGTTAGAAACTATTTATTTTTAAAATTCTGATTTAATTTAAACTCTAAGTTATGCAAAAATAGTTAATTTTACTGTTTGTGACAAAAGTAGCTATAAAATTTTATAATTTATGATTATAATTATAACATTATAAAATGATGATTATAAATGCATTACGATAACTTCAACTTTGCCCTTTATTTTTATATCTTTCAAAAGTTTCCTTCGCTCGAAAAAATGGTGAAAAGGCAAGAATTAAAAAATTCTGCTTTCCAATTAGTTTTTTTTAAACCGCGGAATTTTAATTGGTGTCTTAATTTTACTTTTAAGAATTTTAATTTTAAGTCATGTCTTCATACAATTTTACGAGGTTAGCCAGATATAAAACCATAACTGTACTTTATGTGAGCAATATTTGTAATTTCCTCTATTTTTATGATATGTGTTTTTGATAAGATTTTTTTCAACAATTTCACAGAAACATTGAATGTGTAAAACTTATGCAATTTTTGTGGAAGCAACACTAATATTAGCATTTACAATAGTTATTGTAAATGCTAAAAATGCTAAAAATGCTAATTGTAAACCATGAGGAAAAAACGGTTTTTAACATCAGTTTTGCAATTTTTTGTCACTCGTACGCTTATCAAATTATTTTAGACTATAATTATCGTTTTCAATTTCGAATAATTTAGGTTTCATACGCTGGATAAAAAACACAAATGTCCGCTATGCAAATACTCAGTGCCGTTCTCAATCAACCTATTCAAACACCTGCGGTCTCACCACGGAATCCCTGATTGGAAGGTTTCGCAAATTATTCAGCGCGGATCCGCACACGATACTGTTACTGTGGAGAACAACCATCCACTTGTGCAGGAAAGTTTGCAGGACTCTGTCGTGGAAAAGTTACTGGAAAGCCCTGTTGTGAAGACTGGTGAAGAAACTGGGACGCACGTAATGGAAGTCCAAACTGTAAAAACACCGGAAAAAGGGGCTTTAAAACAAAAAATCTGAAAATAAACTATATGATTATGTGTTGTTTGTAATTTTTCTAGCTTATCCGAAACTTTAGAAAATTACTTTGCTTTCAGCACTAAATATATAGATTTACCGGCTTTAACAATTTTTTAGCGAACAGGATACAATTGAAAACATTGAATTTTTTTACCAAGGCCAGAAAACGCAAGATTTCCAACCTCCCGTCTGTTTTGAAATTTTTCGAGTTAATTAAGGTGATGCTTCAGAATCACGTAAGTTAAAATTAAGGTCTGGAAAATGCGTTCGCAATTTTCGACTTCCCTTAATTTATTGTTTAAAAAACCAAGCAGAAAATACTTAATTAAGGGTAACATACTTCAATTAGGCCTGCCTTAATTTCGAGCACCGGTTGTTAGATTTGCATGCGCAATATTATGAAATGAACTGTGCATGGTTAGATAAACGATATGACAATCTATCTAGCCATACGCAATACATTTCCCAATTTCGCGAATGGCAAAAATAACAGCCGGTGGCCGAAATTAAGGCTTGTCGAATTTAAGTAAATTACCCTACTAATCATCATACAATGAACGTCCAATCAGCCCAACGCATCCATTGCTGCATGCCAAGTGAATATGACATCGTATCTTTCCAAACTGCAAATTTTTTAATAAGAAGAAAACTAAATGCCAAGTCAAACCTTCCTAAAAAACCCCGCACAAATCAAATCCACGCGACACCCGGACTGCTCCTTTAATCACTTTGCAACCGATTCAGCTGAAATTTAAAATGGTGGTGCCCTGGAGGGAAGCACCACTCAACCCAAAGAGTATGTTTTATTAGCCCCCATTGAGTAGGTAGATTCATAACCCATTTGTGACAGTGCTCCTTTAAAAGTACATTTTTAGGCTTTACTGTCCTGGCCGGTGATTTAGGTAATAAAATTTTTGTAGTTATGTATCATAATAATAGCTACTATTTTACAACCACTATTGCTTGCATGCAGGTAACAAGAGGGGCTTAAAAAAAACCGACGTATTACAAATTTCACTTCGCTTGACTTTCTTAAAATTAGTTTAACAAATTGTTTAAGAGCTGAAAAATATAAATACATATAAAAATTCATATACATGGTAGAAAATAGGGAATAACTAAGTACAACGACCCACAATATGATAACAAAAATTTATAATATACCGAAAAATGTGCAACTCCTGTATAAAAAAGCAAGTAAAACTAGGCTATTATAATGAGCCTCTCCATTTAAATGGCACCCTCCATTATAATGGCACAGTAGCCATTTTAATTAATAGAGGAAGTTAGAGTTAAATTACTTAGAGGAAGCCATTATAATAGCCATTTATTGATTTAATTTCACTTCATGTATACTCACAAGTGTAATACTGTCCAGGGCCGCTAAACGCCGTTTCATACCCGCATCCGAGGCAACCATCCGCAACCTTCTGTCCTTTCTCCAAGGTATTCTCTGATTGGTCAGCTGAGAAAAGAAAGCTGAGTTTAATTTTGCGTTCGCTGGTTTTTGATTTTACCATTTGATTCAGAATTGTATCGGACTGTTCACTGTTGTTATTAAAACTATATAATCTTATATTTTTATATGTCGATTGTGTTTATTTGCTATCAGCAAATCAAACCTAGCTGACCTCGTTAATTTGCAAATTAAATCTACTATTTAACAACAAAATCAGTTAAATTTTTCATTAAAAATTTTTAAATAATAAAGATTAAATACCATATTTTAACAATTAATTTTCAGATTACTCAATTTTAAACAAAAAATCAATTTTTTAAAGGGTAAAAGTTGAACAGTTTATGTATATTTTCTGAAAGGGTAAAAATTAAAAAGATTTATGCGCTCTAATTTGTTTTTTTTTTAAATGCGTCATTCATTACTGCACAATTTTAATTGGTCCGCTCATGTCTCCGTGTTTTATATAAATTCACGAGGTCAGCCAGATATATCTTAATCATAATTCTATTAAAAATGGTTTTTATTTAGTATCATAAGATTTTACGCATACTATAATGTTTTCCATTTAAAAATGATTTTATGATAAAAATATTGATTATAAACTTACACTGACTTAGGGTAGTGCATTTAATCTCGCCACTTTTTCGTTTTTCCAATGTAACTTTTCACTGTATGACCCGATTTTCATGTTTGATAGCTCATTTTAAAGCTTTTACGATACTGCGTTGCGTCATACAAATTTCACTATACGAAAGTTGTTTTTTTACTTAATTAAATCAGTTTTTAAAAAAATGGAAAATTGCCGAAATTAAATGTATGCATTTAATTTCGGCACTTTACAAACAATCGATTGTTTCTCAGTCAAAAAATCGTCATTTTCGAAAATTTAAAAGCCTATCATTATCTCCAGACAGTTTTTTTTTAATTTAAGCTTCTACTTGTTCAACGTTTAACTGGCAAAAAGTTACAGCTAAAATGCCAAATGGTATCAAAATGAGCAAAATTTGGGAAAAAAGTGCATTTAATTTCGGCACTTTTTAAAAGGACCCCCTTAATCGAGTTTAAGTGCAGTGCTATGATCCCTACACATTTCAACGTTGTCTTTTAACATTTACAACTGCAATTTAACACCTGGCCACTTAATTCAACCCGTTTTTACCTACAGCAATATGTGTGCCGAAATTACACTATTTTATTTTATAACGATTGCTCACCACAGACGCAACGTAGAACCACGGGGACTAAAAATTCGGAAAATAGACTAAATTTTATTAGGACAGTTTAATTTTTAAACCAATTTATTGCGTAATCATGAAATGCCCATGTTCTAAAAACGAGTAACAATTTTATTTTTTGTAAATCGCACAATTTCACATGAAAATATCGTAACATACAAATAAAAAGCTCACGATAGTCATCTACATATAATTAACTCTCATTTGAGCTATTAAACGTCATATTCCGTCCAGGATTACCAAAGATAGACCAAAATCAAAAATGCCCAATTTGGATCAGTGCCGAAATTAAATGCACTACCCTAAATATTGTGTTTTTCGTTTTATCTTTACTTACACACATTTTAAAATCTAAAAATCTCATAAAATTAATAAAAAAATGCTCCAGAGGTCCGGGAATTTTAAAGTGGAAGAAGTTCTAGAGCTCCGCCCTGGAAATGCGCAATTTAAAGCTTGTTTGCACTTGAAATATTTTTTAATTATTTTATTTACATTTTCACGTCTATTTTCACGTTTATTTTTATCTCACAGGAGCTCCTCAAAACCGTTTTACTACTCCTAATATTATTACAAATTTAATAACTTTCAAGAAATAAGCTTATAAATTACAAAAATCCTCATTTAAATTTGCAGAAAAATTGTTAAAGTTTTACGTTTTTAAAGATTTAAGTGACATAGTGTATAACTTGCACTGTTTTAACGTTCGAATCACTTTAATTCAAAGTCTACGAACGCAAAATTAATCTCAGTTTCTTTTCCTTGGCTGACCAATCAGGAAAGACCACTCTCCCGGAGAAAGAAATTGCCTTGGATGCGGGTATGGAACGGCGTTTAGCATCGGTCCGCATGAGTTTTCCCGTGTTCTTGTGCTATCCGACACAGGAAAACTCGTGCAGCCCGAACAGTATCACACTTGTGAGTATATATGAAGTCAAATTAAATCAATAAATGGCTACCATAATGGCTTCCTCTTTATTTTAATTCGCCGAATTAAAATGGCTACTATACCATTAGTATGGGTGCCATTTAAATAAAGAGACTTATTATAATGGCCTACTTTTACTTACTTTTTTATAAAATAGGAGTTGCACATTTTTCGGTATATTATATATTTTTTGATAATACAGAAAACAAATATTAGAAAAACCCAACCACCTACACACAGCACCAGAATAGACAAAAAGACTCAACAAAAAAACAGAAAAGAAAGCCCTTCCAACCAGAACAAAAATCTTTACCCCAAAAAAGACCACAAATAGCCAAGAAAAAATAAACATTACCCAAATATCTCAACCAACAAAATCTCAAAAAAAACAAAAAACCAACAAACAAAAAAAACAACAAAAAACAAAAAACCAAACTAAGCACAACAGAAACCAGCCATCCAAATCTAACAGCACAAAAAACAGATCAAAAAAAATCCAAATTACCCACATACACCAAATTCTCTCAATCCACAATCCCTCCATACCAAATCTCCTCAGCAAAAACACAAACACAACCACAACAAAAAAAAACCTCTCACACAATCCAAAAAAAACAAAACAAAAAAACAGCCAACGCCACACAAAAATAGCAGCACCCAAAACCCCCAATATACAAAAAAAATATCAAATTCCCAAAAAGCATCCTAGATCAAGGCACAAAAAAAAATAGATAAAAAAAAACAAATCAAAACCAAAATAAAATCATATACAACAAAAAATCTATAAATAAAACACAACCACACAACAACACAAATCAATATCAAAAAAATCAAGCACAACAAAACTCCAACAAAAACAATCACACAAAAAAAAAAAAAAAAAAAAAACAAAAACCAAAAATCTCTCACAAAACAACCCCAAAAAAAACAAAAACACAAACAACAAACCCCCAACAACACCAAAAAAAAATCCAAAAAAGTTTTTAATTTTTTAAGTTCAAATTAATGTTCTTTATATTTTTTTTAGAAAAACTTAAAATTTTAAAAAAGGTGGTAAAAACAAACTGATTAATTTTTTTAGTAATTTAATGTTGCGTCCAATGTACCAGGCTCTGGGGTGAACAGAAAACTGATAAATGGAGAGTCTGTTGCTAATGCAGTTAATTTGTCTGTTTTAGTGGTATTGGAAAGACTTTACGAAGGTTAAGGAAAATAAACAGAGTATAATATTGAATTTACTAATGTTTTTAAATATCCCTTCAGCTAGTACTTTCCCCAGCTTTTCGCTTAATTGCGTATATTTTCTTTCGTCGCACAATCCTTAATATCGTACTAAGTTACGAATATCTTTATTTTTCTGTTATTAAGTGGTAGAACGCTCCCTGCTAAAACAGTCTTTACCAATACATATGGTACAATTTCTATAATTTTAATTTTAAATTCTATAATTCTGTTTATATTTCAATATAAACAAACAAAAAAACAGGCTGTATTTATGTTTTTAAAAGTTAGGATTTTTTAAAGTTATAAAAAGTGAGGTAAAATAAAACCCAAATATTTTAAAAAAATCAACCAAGAAATGCATTGACGGTCTTTTGTGCTAATGTATTTTAAAATAAGGTTAATGTAGTGTTTTTTTAAAAAGTCGTTTGTGTGATTATTTCCCTAAAGCTCCCGCGGTTCTACATTCCTCATACTCCGGTGCGTTTTTTTTGTCTTACCACGTTAGGATTTTAAGGACCCTCAAAATGTCAATATTCTTGATCACGTCATGTTTTGTTTTATGTGGGAATGGTTGTGGCAGGAGCTGTTTTAGCCAATTAGCGCTTGGGAAAAATTGATGTCCGATGAATGAGAGATCTTCATTTTTTCTAAGTGTTAATTGGCTAAAAGTGATTATATAATGTCATAATCCTGTGAAGATATTTAGCACGAATAACTTCCTTTTAAAGAGAGGGTTTGGACCATCATGACTATGGTTATGCGTAAACTTTTCCGAGGCCACATGGTAAGCCGTAGTAAGACTGAAAATTACACAGAACAAATCTGACTGAGGTCTAACCATGGGTGATGGATAACATTAAATGATTGATATATCACCCAATGTTATCACGATAGGAAAAGAACATAGTTCCAGTAAAAAGAATATCGCGCGGCTAGGATTCTTGCAGAGCCAGTGTTAGAAGACCAAAAGACACAAGGACGCGTATCCTGAATAAATTAATACACAAATTTTTAATTAGCAATCAAAATAATAAATGGATATGTTAATTATATATTGCAGAACGAAAGCTTAGGTAACAGAAGGTTAATAGATTTGGTTAGTTTATGACAAATTATCATAAAAAAACATAAGATTACGAAAGTAAATGGTATTTTATGTGTAAGAGGATCTTGTAGTAAACTTTTTTTTCAATTAAAACTTAAACAAATTACAAAACTGTTTTAAAAATTGGATTTATTCCTAACTTATCGAGCCAAATGAATTCGTTGAAGGCGGTTACTGAATTGAATTGCGAAAAAACGTGAAAAAAAATTTTCTAGCATAAAAATACATTCTTCTCACAAAATACAGGGAGTATGATATCTATGCATGAAGAAGATTATAAATAATGGTTTCATTGTTAAATACAAATTATAATTTTATCTAAAATTGTTTTTTTATTATAGTGCAAAATGACAATTGCTTAAAATTTAAAAAAGTATGGAGTTACCATCTACCAGTTGTGACTTCGATTTTAATTATAACGATAAAAAATATCGACTTTGCAACAACTGTTGTCATGCCATGGTATGTCGTTTACTATTATAAACTCTTACGATTTTTTGTAATGTATATGATTAAAATAATATTAATTGGTTCTTGATTAAAAATGTTACTACAAATTTTTAATATCTACACTTTTCTTTTTCAGTCAGCCTCCATGATCATAGGAATGCTACAAATTTTGGGAATTACACTGATATTTCTAATAATTCTCGTATATACAATGACAGGCGGTTTTAAAGGCGTGCTGCTATTTTCTGTAGTGGCAGCTTGCACAGCTGTTTATATACTTGTTCTTGTCACATTCTTTTATGGATTAAAGTGTGAACGACCGCGTTACCTCCTACCATTTTTGCTTGTCCAGGTAATGATAAAAGTTTAGTAAAGTTTATTGCTGAGCGAGATTTAGGGTGGATGGAGCCGAGGGAACTTAGCTGGAACTTGGAGCCGAAAATAAAAATCCCTAAAAGGTGTACCTAAGCCTAAGCGAAGCATAAATTTAAGGCCAAACCAATTTTTCCTTAAAGACTCTAAGTTCTCTTTGCACATGGCTCCAAGTTCCCAAGAATTTGCGATGGCTCCAGGTTCTCTGCTTGTGACTCTAAAGACCCCGTATCCTGAGCCATTTTTATTAGTTTTTTCGATTAGTATTTTTTTGTTTGCAACACATATAAGGCAACTTTTAAAACATTAGTTTATATCATTCAAAAAAGAAAAAGAAAATTATAACTACAGTCCTGGTTACGAGCAAAACAATAAATTTAGCCGGACTAAATGATTATATTTATTTCTACCCATCGGCCACATATATTGTAGGATCTTTATATTCAGGGGTAAAAAGATATTATTGCTAAACACTCGGTAATCGCGAACCACAAGGGCTTTCTTTTCTCATTTACTAATTTTGTACATACGAGACACTCTTATTTGTCTAAATATCTCAGAAGAATGAACTGTGAACTGATAGCAGTGGTTAGGGTATTTTCCAAACTAAAAATATTTGGTTTTCTGGTATAATGAAAAATGTATAATATACCGAAAAATGTGCAACGCCTATATAAAAAAGTAAGTAAAAGTAGGCCATTATAATGAGCCTCTTCATTTATATGTCACCCTCCATTACAATGGCATAGTAGCCATTTTAATTAGGCGAATTAAAATGGAAAGGAAGCCATTATAATAACCATTTATTGATTTAATTTCACTTGATATATACTTACAATAGTGTAATACTGTCCGGGCCGCTAAACGCCGTTTCATACCCGCATCCGAGGCAATTTCTTTCTCCGGGAGAGTGGTCTTTCCTGATTGGTCAGCCAAAGAAAAGAAACTGAGATTAATTTTGCGTTCGTAGACTTTGAATTAAAGTGATTCGAACGTTAAAACAGTGCAAGTTATACACTATGTCACTTAAATCTCTAAAAACGTAAAACTTTAACAATTTTTCTGCAAATTTAAATGAGGATTTTTGTAATTTATAAGCTTATTTCTTGAAAGTTATTAAATTTGTAATAATATTAGGAGTAATAAAGCGGTTTTGAGGAGCTCCTGTGAGATAAAAATAAACGTGAAAATAGACGTGAAAATGTAAATAAAATAATTAAAAAATATTTCAAGTGCAAACAAGCTTTAAATTGCGCATTTCCAGGGCGGAGCTCTAGAGCTTCTTCCACTTTAAAATTTCTGGAGCTCTGGAGCATTTTTTTTTATTAGTTTTATGACATTTTTAGATTTTAAAATGTGTGTAAGTAAAGATAAAACGAAAAACATAATATTTAGGGTAGTGCATTTAATTTCTGCACTTATCCAAATTGGGCATTTTTGATTTTGGACTATCTTTGGTAATCCTGGACGGAATATGACGTTTAATAGTTCAAATGAGAGTTAATTATATGTAGATGACTGTCGTGAGCTTTTTATTTGTATGTTATGATATTTTCATGTGAAATTGTGCGATTTACAAAAAATAAAATTGTTACTCGTTTTTAGAACATGGGCATTTCATGATTACGCAATAAATTGGTTTAAAAATTAAACTGTCCTGGTAAAATTTAGTTTATTTTTCGAATTTTTAGTCCCCGTGGTTCTACGTTGCGTCTGTGGTGAGCAATCGTTATAAAATAAAATAGTGTAATTTCGGCACACATACTGCTGTAAGTAAAAACGGGTTGAATTAAGTGGTCGGGTGTTAAATTGCAGTTGTAAATAGTTAAAAGACAACGTTGAAATGTGTAGGGGTCATAGTACTGCACTTAAACTCGATTAAGGGGTTCCTTTTAAAAAGTGCCCAAATTAAATGCACCTTTTTCCCAAATTTTGCTCAGTTTGATACCATTTGGCCTTTTAGCTGTAACTTTTTGCCAGTTACATGCTGAACAACAAGTAGAAGCTTAAATTAAAAAAAAACTGTTCGAGGATAATGATAGACTTTTAAATTTTTGAAAATGATGATTTTTTGACTGAGAAACAATCGATTGTTTGTGTAAAGTGCCGAAATTAAATGCACATATTTAATTTCGGCAATTTTCCATTTTTTTAAAAACTTATTTAATTAAGTAAAAAACAACTTTCGTATAGTGAAATTTTTATGACGCAACGCAGTATCGTAAAAGCTTTAAAATGAGCTATTAAACATGAAAATCGGGTCATACAGTGAAAAGTTACATTGGAAAAACGAAAAAGTGGCGAGATTGAATGCACTACCCTAAGTCAGTGTAAGTTTATAATCCATATTTTTATCATAAAATCATTTTTATATGGAAAACATTATAGTATGCGTAAAATAAAGCTTATGATACTAAATCAAAACCATTTTTAATAGAATTATGATTAAGATATATCTGGCTGACCTCGTGAATTTATATAAAAGACGGAGACATGAGCGGACGAATTAAAATTGTGCAGTAATGAATGACGCATTAAAAAAAAACAAATTAGAGCACATAAATCTTTTTAATTTTTACCTTTTCAGAAAATATACATAAACTGTTCAACTTTTACCCTTTAAAAAATTGATTTTTTTTGTTTAAAATTGAGTAATCTAAAAATTAATTGTAAAATATGGTATTTAATCTTTATTATTTAAAAATTTCTAATGAAAAATTTAACTGATTTTGTTGTTAAATAGTAAATTTAATTTGCAAATTAACGAGGTCAGCCTGATTTGCTGATAGCAAATAAACACAATCGACATATAAAAATATAAGATTATATACTTTAATAACAACAGTGAACAGTCCGATACAATTCTGAATCAAATGGTAAAATCAAAAACCAGCGAACGCAAAATTAAACTCAGCTTTCTTTTCTCAGCTGACCAATCAGAGAATACCTTGGAGAAAGGACAGAAGGTTGCAAATGGTTGCCATGGATGCGGGTATGGAACGGCGTTTAGCGTCCGGGCCGCATGAGTGGTCTCGTGTCGAAGTAATACTGTCCGACACGAAAAAACTATGAGGCATGGACAGTATTACACTGGTGAGTATATATCAAGTGAAATTAAATCAATAAATGACTATTATAATGAATTCCTCTCCATTTTAATTCGCCGAATTAAAATGGCTACTATGCCATTATAATCGAGGGTGCCATTTAAAAAGAGATGCTCATTATAATGGCCTACTTTTACTTATTTTTTTATATAGGAGTTGCACATTTTTCGGTATACTATATATTTTTGGTATGATTATAGATAAACCAAACGTGAGTGGTAGAGTTGTTGGTAGAGTTTATAAGTAAACCAAACTAAATATAAAACTGGGGTCTATGTCATAACCGATCAAAACAATGCCATTTATCCTGATTTATAACCATCAATTTATATTAATCAAGAATTTTTACTAACTATAGTTTTTATAAATAAAAGTAAACGTGCACATTTTCATTTGTCACTATATGGCACCCCATTTTTTATTCAAAGAACAACTGCCGCAGCCACGTTAGGCTTGTCTTTAGTTTTTTTTTAAATTTGTTTATAAAAATAAATTAGAAAAAAGAAATCCGCAGGCGACTGGGCAGATGGTGTGACAATTAGGATGAAAATCAATGTAATAAAATTAAAAAAATATTTACAGCGATCTTCGCGAAATTATCACTTTTAAACAATTTAAATTAAAGGTTGTGTAAGGAACAATCCCACATGCAAAAAATGGCGATTTCGCTAGCGTAGAAAAATACAGTGATTGTGATTTTGTTTTAATGGAAAATTAATACATAATTCCGTACATGGTTTTTTTTCTGCATGAACTGTTTCCTGCGCTATAAAGGCGGTTTTCCTTCGCTAACCATTGAGCAGTGAAACCGCGCAGTTTCACAGCGTGGTTTGTGATAAAATATTAACGTCAAGACGATCACGAAATTTCAACGATTTTATTAGTTAAAATTTTGCCATTAGTAAAATTTTTCAGAAAATATTTTGTTTTAATTTATATTTCATCAAACTACTCTATATTATTTTTGTTTAAACATTCGCCAGGTGTGCAAGTGCCCGTATTTCATGCTCTATTGTGTTTTTATTCTCAAGGATGGTTTTGTTAGACTTGTTGCCAAAACGTCAATCTGCATTTACTTTTTGTTTTTATCAAGAAACCGTTTACCGACATAAACCTTCTAAAAATTTTATATTTTTAGCAGTTGAGATTTAAGGTCTTTGGAGCTGGAGCTTAAAGCAAAACATAAAGGATCTTGGAGCTGTAAGAACGAATTGGAGCCGTTCTTGGAGCCGAAAGTATAAAAATTATTAAAACCTATACCTATGTAAACCTAAGCCAAGCTTAATTCAGAACCCAATCATTTTAAAGGCTCAAAGTTTTCAAAAAACAGCTCCAAGTTCATTGCTTACGGTTCTAAAAACCGCAAGTCCATTTCCTTTTTCTACAATGCGGGCTTAAAAACGAAGTAACCGTAAGTCCTAGTATTATTTAAGACGAATCAATAACTGAATATCAATCAATTGCAAAGCATCCAAGAGTGTTTGTTTCAGGTTGTGTGGATATTATCACTGACTATTATGGTTGTCTGGTCTTCCTACATTTTACTTGCACAAATGGATTATGTAGCAAAATGGTTTTCTTATGCAGAAACGACAAATATGAGTCACGAAAGCCTAGAAGAATTTTTTACTTTTATTTTGGCGACGATAGTCACACTAGCGTTTGTTGGTCTCGTTTTTGAAATTTGGGTTTTCTACGCTGTTATTAAATGTTATATCTATTTCAACGATAAATTAAAATTCGAAGCTCATAAAAATGAAGTTATATTATGATTTGAATTAAGTATAAAACTTATATGTTTTATGATCTCATTTGCTTAACGAATTAGCTTTTTTGAACTGATACTAATTTTATTCAATGAAAAAACTTTTGATGTTCTGATTTTTTTGACACTTTTTAAAATATGGTATTGGTACTTATTTAGTTTAGTTACAATAAACATATTTTTTACGATTAAGCGTTATACAATAACAAAATGTACATCCTGCTTAAAACTTGTATAATAAATTAAAAAAACTGCACAGAAACATTTAATTACAGCAAGAATATATAAAACAAAAAAAATGTCCGACTGTATATAAATATTCTGACCAAAATTTAGCTAGCAAAGTCGCACATGTTCGACGACTATTTTTTTAGTTGTGTTAAAATAATAGCAGCACGAAAAAAGCAGTATTCAGCGCAAAAAAAATGCAGTTTTTATTGCAATAAAATGTTACATTGTGTTAAAAATCAATGCATGGGAAAACTAAAAGAAAATGACAAATTTTGCTAGAAAAGTCACTTAAAATTGTCACGAACATGTGCGACTTTTTTTGAAAAATTTTGGGCAAAAATTAAAGCCTGGCTCACACTGCATTACTTAAGACGTATGATGTAAACTTATGACTTATGAGTATGACGTAAAACGTAAAGGCCATAAGTTTACACTGCGAAATCTAGTAAGACGTACGCCTTCTCAGTTGTTTTTCGCATTAAAAACAATTTAATTTCTAATTGGTACCAATTTACCGTTGAGTGAAACTATTAATATTTGCGTCGATAACTTATTTGAAAATCAGCATAACACTTACGGTTTATTTATCACTTACGGTTTATCTAGAGACCAATTCTTCTTTTTCCTTTTTAGATATTAAAATTACCCGTGAAGAAAACCGTTTTGTCACTTCTGTATTTAAAAAACAAACAGCCAGTGGTCTTTATATGAATTTTACCAGCTTTTTACCAAAATATTATATGATGGGCCTTATTAACACAATGCTATATCGCGCATATTCTATTTGCAGTTCTTACCGTCTGCTACTTTTGGAAATAACTCAGCTCAAAAACACTTTTCTCAAAAACGGTTATCCTATAAGTTTTATTGACAGATGTATTAAAGTATTTTTTGACAAAATTTTTATCAGAAAAGAAACCCGTGTATGTGTTTCAAAAAAAGTTGTAGTTTTATCACTGCCTTTTTTAGGGGTTGCGTCTAATGTTACTAAAAATAGGCTTAGGTCTTTGTTTAAGCATTTACCACAAATAGATTTAAGGCTGGTTTTTACACCTGGTCGACGGTTAGGACAATCGTTTCGTTTTAAGGATAACATTCCTATGTTTCTGCAGTCTGGATTGGTTTATAAATATTCGTGTGCTACATGCAATTGTGGCTACATCGGGCAAACGTCCCGAAGATTTCAATCTAGATTTGCAGATCATAAAGGTGTATCTGAAAGAACTGAAACTCTTGTTCATAACACTCGATCAGCTGTTTATGAACACAGTTTACAGTGCAATGTGCCTATCCAACATAAAGATTTTTCTGTTCTGGCTAAATCCACTTTTATTAGGGAATTATTAATAAAAGAGGCATTATTAATTCACCGTTTTCACCCATGTGCAGGTTCAGTCCGAAAATTTATTTTTATTTTAATGCGCGCTTTTTTATGTTTTTTCTTCCTTTTTTGTTTTAAAAAGTATATTTTTTTGGGTTTTTAACATTTTTTACCAAAAGTTTTACGGGTTTTTTATTAACTTTCAAACCGGGTTTGTCTTAACGTTCCGTTTATTACATTTTATTTATCAAAATTTTATAAAAGTTTTTTTTATACATTGTACACTTTTTAAACAAAATCCTATATTTTTTAATTAAAATGTAAAATTCATATATTTTTTTAAAAATTCAAATTCTTTTTAAATTATTCGTTTGTACATTTTTCTTTTTTTGTTTCCATAGTAAATAAATAACTCTAACTAGTAAATAAATTAATATTCATTTATCTTCATATGTTTTAGTGTTTTCGTGTTTTAATAGTATATTGTATTTCAACTTAATTTTTATATATACCAAAGTTTAAGTATTCTTGTCTTAAATGGTATTTCTATATTTTAGACCAATGATTGATAATGGTAATATGTTTTACCGAAAGCTTTCAAAATGATAAAAGTTTTAGCGTATATATTTATTTTTGCAATTCGTACACGGTTTCCAAAAAGCAAAAGCTTACACCAAGTCAATTTTAGCATGTTTTGGCTTTTTCGTCGTGTAAAAACAAATAAAAGAATAAATACGCTTATGGGTAAATCCTACGGCAAAATCTTCTAAAAACTCAAAACTCCTAAAAAATCTCGAGCTTCCCCTCGAATAAATATATAAACGACCCGTGTCTTAAAAAGGTTATATCATTGCATTTTTTGAAAAAAATTTTTTTGTAAAAATGGTACGCAAGTATTCCTGAACAAACATTTACAAACGCTTTTAATCGATTTTATCCTGCTCAGACAAGTATTTGGAAAGGTTTACCTTCATTTGTTTAAAATTAAAAATTCAAAAAAAGTAAAAAAATAGACATAAAAATTTAAAATTAGGTCAATTTCGGGCGAGATTTATCAATTTTTTGACCTGAATGAGGTTTTGACATATTTTATTGCCTTGAATAACTGTTCACATATTTTTGCAGTGTAACATGCACAAATCTGAGGAAAATACAACAAAAAAAGTCAATTTATCAGCCACAGCTAGTAATTTTGCGCAGGATTTTTTTATTTGCTTACGTCAAAATTAACGTAAGAATAGAGCCCGGTTCTATTCTTTTACGTCTTAAGTGATGCGTCATACGTCTTAAGTATGATAGTGTGAACTGATAAAATTTACGTGTTACGTCTTTAGGGCTATTTCATACGTTATAAGTGATGTAGCGTGCGTGAACCAGCCTTTAGTATTCAGTCGGACGTGTTTTTTTCGTTCTCTTGATTACAGCGGATGTAAGTTTTAAATAGATCCTACATAATTTAAAACAAAAAAAAACATTAAAAGTGCAGGCCATTAAATGTTTTTTTTTGCTAAAACTAACTCTTCCAGGCTGAAATCAAAGGCGTAACCGAACTTCACCAGGAAGAAATAAAGAAAAATAAACGCGCCAAGCGAAAAAAAATTTAAAAAAAGTTGCCAGTGATCATGTAACCAATTGTTATTAAGTTGTGTGACGTGTTGCTCGTAGAGATATTTTCTCAAAAAATAATGGTTACTTGATCACCCTGCTATTTTCACCCTAATGGAATTAATCGTCAGTTTTTTTTTTATTTTAAATTAACGATGTAAAATTTTTTAAAATCTCTGTCTTCCTAGCTTTCTATTATATTTTATTTTTTGATTTTTTTAAAATTCGCAGAAATATTGGTGTTCAAAGTAAAAAATAAAAATAAACACCGTAATCCAGATTATCTCCACGAAACCCAAATTTTACACAAAAATTGGAATTAAATTTAAAAAAAACACATTTACATCTTTTTTTGTGAAGATGGCTTCTCGTAATTTGATTAACTTTTAATTCCAAAAATGTTGTAAATGCAAATTATATAATTTCATTCGATGTAAAATTGAAATAAAGATTAGGTTTCGTGGTGTTTGGTAAAGAACTTTAAATAGGAATATTTCAGCGAGTTTTTCAGCGGAATATAAAATTTAATTTTTTTTTTGAAAGCTAGGAACAGGGAAATTTTTTTTACGATTTACTGGCCAAAACGAACTAATCACAAATCGGTCATATTTAGGATTTCCCCTTCAATGTTGACATGTCGCTTGTGCAGTTCTTTAAACATCAAAACAAAAAAGGTCATTAAATATCCAATTAAAATACTAAATCTGTTTTGTTAAACATAAAAGAGTCCATTTTTTGTAAATATTTTCCAGAAAAAATAAAGTTTATGCTGAGCATACGATATTACGAATACATAAAACTCGCAGAAAAGTTCTCAGGGATTGAGTATAAAATACATGTGCATCAATTCCTATGCTTTAGCATAAGATTTTATTTCTTTGTACACATTTTACAAAAAAGACTTAA
>JASAMX010026312.1:0-25200 GCA_030248175.1 Microlaimidae sp. YZB2_3
TATGTGTGGTGCTGGTTCAGTTACGTATTGCTCTATAAGGACATCTAGATTTAAAACTGGTGTACCTCGCCGGGCCGACTCCCCTAAAAAATTAGGAGGGGTCGGACCATACATGTGCACGCGGGGGAGGGAGGGCTTAACCCCAAATCTGAGAAAGGGAGTTTAACCCCCCACTTAGAAGTAGGGGAGGAAAGAAAAGGTTAACCCGTATACCCCCGAAAATCCCGATTATAGCTGACACCTTTCCCCCTTAAATTTGGGGGTACCCTGGACACTCCGCCCCCTAAAATTTGGGGGGTCTCAGTACTAAAAACGCTAAAAATGGAGTATTTGGGGTATACCCCCAAGAAAAAATTTTTGGGACACCCCCCTGAATTTCGAAGGTCGGGTATACCCCCTTCCGGAAATCCAGGAGGCTGCCATAGATGAACACAGTCAAAAAGCTAGGGGGGTGTTTACCCCGGGTAAATGACATTTCAAAATCTAGGGGGGTCAAACCCCCCTTGCTTTCTAGGGGGGGTCGACCCAGGGTGAAAGATTTTGAAACCTAGAGGGCGTCATGGAGTCCATTTCCGAAACAAAATACTTTTAAACCATTAAATGTTTAAAAATAGTTTTTTTATAAGATAATACTACATTTTATTGAATAAAAAGCGATATTTAGGTATAAAAAGGGTGTGAAAACTAAAACATGAATTTGTGTTAAAAAATCACGTTTTTGGAAGAAAATTTAGTATTAAAAAAGTACTTAAAATTTTCTCGAGAAGGGAGAGGGGGGGGGGTTAGATTTCATAATCTAGAGGGGGTCAGGGGTAAAAAATTCGAAAATTTGGGGAAGGAGGGGGGCTGGATTTTTTTAGGGGGGGCCCAAAATTTTGAGGCTGGGGGTGGGCCCCACCCTACCCCCTCCCCCTTGTTCATCTATGGAGGCTGCCCACCACTGGATGGACATATCCCCAGGAAATGGGTTTTGGGGTATAATGTCCCGCAGGGACGTATCGCGCGGGGCGGGGGGGAGGCGGCCGCCCCCTCCCAAAACGGTCGGACAGGGGGAAAAATAAGGATAGTGGTTGGGCGGGGGGCGGTGGCCGCCCCTCCCCTTGAAATGGTCGCCAGATAGTAAAATTTGGGGGCTTTCAGAGGCTAAAAATTTAAAATTTTCCAGCGCCTCGCTGATCGCTCGGCGCCTTACTAACTATAAAATAATTTTACTACCACAATTGACCCCCGAAAACCAAATTTTTTTCCATTTCGCTTTGCTCAGCGGTCACTTTTTATAGTATACATACACAGGGACGTATCCAAAGAGTTTCATTTTGGAGGAGGGGGCGGATTGTAGTACAAAAAAATTTGGGGGGGGGGGGCTCCGACCCCCTTGAAATTTGGGGTGGAGGCATAGATGTTTTGGGTCGGGTCCGCTAGGGGGGGGTCCACCCCCGGGGTGGAAGGCCAAAATTTTTTAGGGGGGGGGGGTGCCTGGACCCCCTTGGCTTTTTAGGGGGGTCGACCCCGGGGTGCGAGATTTCAAATTTAGGGGGGGGTCAGGGGGGTCCAATTTTTCAGCAAAATTTTTTAAACTCAATAATTTAATTGTTTTTAGGTCTAATATTGAATTTTATGTATTAAAACAGCCTATTTAGGCCTAAAAAGTGTATTTAAACACTGTTTTTAACTAAAAACCTGTGTTTTTTAAAGTAAATAAAAAAAATATACTTCCAAATTGTGGCTCGGGGAGGGGGGGAGGGGGGTCCAGCCTTCCAGGGGGGGGGGGGGGGTGGGTCGGACCGCTACTCTCGAGCTTGGGGGGAGGGGGCCCCCTGATTTTTTCCAGGGGGGGGTGCAAAATTTTGGGGCATTGGGGGGGTAGCACCCCTCTGTCCCCCCCCCCCCCAAAAAACATCTATGGGTGGGGGGGGAGCCCCCCCCCCCCCCCTTATTTTTTAAAACGTTGAAAAAACATGGATAAACGTAGATAAAGCTGTATAATACACTGTTTTTGGCCTAGTAACGTATTATTTAATGTTTTTAGCGGTAAAAACATGTTTTGTTAGTTTAAAATTACAATAGCACACATTAACAGAGCCTGGATTTCACAAAAAGGAATTTAGAGATCTTTTAGATTCCTTGGCTACACCCACACTGTAAACGAAAGCACATAAGCAACATCTCCTCGACTCCGTGTTTTTTTAGCGTATTTACCTATATGAAAAAAAGTCCGAGCCAATGCTATAGGCGGCTGGAAAATTTAGGAGGGGGGAGGTACATAAATCAACCAATATGATTGTTTGTTTTGCTTTCTGTGTAGTACTTATTACTTATAAAAAATATTGTACTAACTTTGAAATAACATTGGCATTAGGCAAGATAAATAGCGAGATATATGTATGTAATGTATAATACTATAGAAAGTGACTTTAATTTTAAAGAAAGGTAAAAATTTTTGGTTTTTGGGGGTCAATTGTGGTACTAAAATTATTTTATAGTTTGGCGCCAGCGATTAGCGAGGCGCTAGAAAAATTTTGAGCCTAATGCTAATGTCATTTCAAAGTTAGAACAATATTTTTTATAAGTAATAAGTACTACACAGAAAGCTAAACAAACAATCATATTGGTTCATTTATGTACATATGATAGGTGAGCACGGTCGGGGAAGCTAGGGGGGTGGTTACCCGGGGTAAATCGAATTTTGAATTCTAGGAGGGGGTCCCAGGGGGGTCCGGACCCCCCTTAGCTTTTTAGGGGGGGTCGACCCGGGGTGCGAAATTTTGAAATCTAAAGGAGAGTCAGGTGGGGTCCGGTGTCCAAAGCAAAACAGTTTTAAACCATAATAACTTTAATAATTGTTCTTTTTATAGGATAATACTACATTTTATTGAATAAAAAGCCATATTCATGTATAAAAAGGATGTAAAAGCATGAATATGTGATGAAAATTCACGTTTTTGGAAGAAAATTTAGTATAAAAAAGGTACCTAAAATTTTCCCGAGGCGGGAGGGGGGGGGGTCAGATTTCAAAATCTAGAGGGGGGTCAGGGTAAAAAATTCCGAAATTTGGAGGGAGGGGTGCCCCCTAGAATTTTCGTCAGGGGGCCCCCAAAATTTCGAGGCTAGGGGGGTGGACAGCACCCTGCCCCCCCTTTCTCACCTATGTTTATGTACCTCCCCCCCTCCTAAATTTTCCAGCCGCCTATAGCATTGGCTCGGATTTTTTTTTCATATAGGTAGGTACCCTAAATAACATGGAGTCAAGATGCTGCTCATGTGCTTTGGTTTACAGTGTGGGTGTAGCCAGTGGTCTGAAACATACATGGGAAAGTTGGTGCGGAGTGGAGGGGGGTTAAAACCCAAATTAGGTAGAGTTAAAATCCGAGAAACGCAAAATACCCATATCGTTTTTTTTTCTGGAGTGCATTTTACCCACATAATTTTTCGATTTTGAAAAAAAATAGGTAAAAAAACGCTAATTTCAGGTCAAAAAGTCTTTTTATTGCTTAAAACAGTCATTTTGACCTCAAAACTTAAGTTTGGGAGCAGTAAGTCATTTTAAAGATATTTTTTTCTTCATTTTTCCAAAATTGGGGAGGGATTAACCTTTTCTCCCCCCCAACCACTTCTGAGTGGGGGGGGGTTAAACCCCCCTTCTCAGAATTTGAGGGTTTAACCCCCCCTAACCCCCCGTGCCCATGTATGGTCTGAAAGGTCTCTAAATTCCTTTTTTGTGAAATCCAGGCTCTGCCAATGTGTGCTAATGGAATTTGTAACTAAGAAAACATGTTTTTATTGCTAAAAACATTAGATAATAGGTTATTAGGCCAAAAAAGTGTATTATACAGCTTTATCTACGTTTATCCCTGCTTTTTTAACGCTTTCAAAAATTAAGGGGTGGGGGCTCCGCCCTCCCCCAAAATTTTTTTTTGTACGACAATGCGCCCCCCCCCCAAAATGAAACTCTGGCTACGTCCCTGATATCCCCCGCATTGGGGTCCACTAGTTTATACCACTAAAAATATATTTAATCCGGAAGGCTGCCCACCTATTTATGGTGGCCATATATGGCTAAAAATTAGGTGAAGAACGGGTGTTGTGTGGAGATATTAGGCTTGCTTAGTGGGGGAGAGGGAGGGCGTGTCGCAGACAGGAGGCTGTCGGGGGGCGCTCCGGTCCGCCCGCCCGTCTGGCTTTAAAAAAACAGAAACGGTAGCTGCCAGCCAGCCAGCCATGCTAAAAACCAGCTGAGCGCAAAGGGCGGGAGGGAATCGATCCGCGAGCACCGCGGACGCCGCCGCCGCGTCGCACACGCCAGAAGGAGTCGGACTCTAGTAGAAATAGAGGAGCAGATGACTCGTTCAGAGGTGTGGCAGACGAAGCACGAGCCAGAAGGGGTCGGACTCTAGCTGAAATACAGGCGTCGCGGACTCCATTGGGGGCCTAGTTTGGGGGGGTTTTGTCAAAATGAGGCGGACTAGCGGCCGGGGGAGGATAAAAGGGACTCGATAGTGCAAAAGTGGCATTTGCAAAGGGGAATAGCGGAGAAGTATCGGCATTCTAGGAGAGCGCACACACTATTAAATGGAAATTTATCATGATAAACTACTTGGGATTTTAGGGTTCGGCTAAACTTGTCGGGCAAAAGTAAGGTTGACAGTGGGCGGCTCGGGTTGGACGTAAGGCGTTTGAGGTGTAGTGGTGGGTTGTTTGAAAATTTTATGCTATGTGTGTTATATATGGCAAGGAATGGTGTAAGCGGTCGGGGAGTCCCGACTTAGAAATAGCGAGTCGGTTTCGGTTCAGATTCGTTTGGACACGGTTTGCGGTATACAGACCTGTGCACTGCCTCCCCCCCCCCCGGGGGGTTATAATGGGGGGCACGGGGGGCAACTTTTTTGAAACGAGGGGGGGCAAGCAGGGGGAAAGAAAAAGAAGAGAAAAAAAGAAAGGAAAAGGGAAAAAAGGACAAAAACGCGAAAATAAGGTGAGAATAGGTCTAAAATAGCTTAAATTGCATTGAAATAGGCTAAAAACTGCAAAAATTTTGCAATGGTGGCGTCATAATAGGTAAAAAATGGCGTCATATTTTTTAGGTACTTTTTTCATTTTTCTGCGGGGGGGGCAAATCCTCCAATAAAGTATATATATACTAACCGGCGGGATTAAAATAAGGGCAAAAAAAGGGCACGTTTTCTTTCAGAGGCAGATTTTAAACTTTTTGTGGTGAGAAGGAGGAGGAAATGTTGGGAGAAGTTGAGAGCTATTATCGCTCCGTGTTCTTTATGGGCGTTTGTATATAAGGAAAGTAAGAAATAAACTGGGAGCCACAGTTTTTGTTGTAATGCGAAATAGACTTTAACAATATAGCACATTTTATTCAAACATGTATTGTATAATATATAAATATATTTCTTTGACATTTGAAAACCGAGAATTGCGGTGATAGTTTGTTCCTCGGGAAATTCATTGACTGATTAAGTAGGAGAATACAACTAATCATTCATAAATCCGGAAGCGAAGTATATCTATCATACATAAATTGTAATACCTGGTATAATAATCACTCTTTGCGATTTTTGAGTCCCAAAAGCTCGTCTGTAACGCGAAGGAGAGAAGGCGTCACCATAGATGAACAAGGAGGGGGTAGGGTGGGGTCCATCCCCCTAGCCTCGAAATTTTGGGACCCCCCTAGAAATAAATCCAGAGGGCCCCCTCCCCTCAAATTTTCGAATTTTTCACCCCTGACCCCCCTCTAGATTTTGAAATCTGACCCCACCCCCCTCCCCTCTCGAGAAAATTTTAAGTACTTTTTTTATACTAAATTTTCTTGCAATTTTCATACTAAATTATTATTTTTATTATTTATTATTAATTATTAAATTATTTTTATACTAATTCTTGCATTTTTTATTTTTATACTAAATTTTATACTGAATTTTTAACACAAATTCATGTTTTAACACCCTTTTTATACCTAAATTAATATCGCTTTTTATTTGATAAAATGTAGTATTATCAAAAAATAGGAAAAATGAGACACTCAGAAACAAACTGCTTGTAAATAAAGGTCCCATTTAAATGGGACTTTTCGATTTTGGTCCCATTTAAATGGGATCCCATTTAAATAGGTCCCATTTAAATGGGACTTATTTAAATTGGACCAAAATCGAAAAGTGCCATTTAAATGGGAAGTTATGCGTTTTTACAAGCAGTTTGTTCTAAGTGTTACTCATTTTTCCTTTATTATATATTTTTGGTATTAACATTTAAAAAGAACAATTATTAAAGTTATTTTAGAATTTAAAACTGTTTTGTTTTCTACACCGGGACCCCACCTGACCCCCTTCTAGATTTCAAGATGTCGCACCCCGGGTCGACCACCCAAAAGCTAGGGGGTTTGAGCCCCCTAGGACCCCCCCTCCTAAGAGCTAAAAATTACACTTCACCCGGGTAAACACCCCCCTAGCTTTTTGACCGTGTTCATCTATAGGCGTCACTGCAGTGTTCAATGTTAACTTTTGCGTACTAACCGCTTGCGACCGCCCTTAAACTGATACCAGCTACCCATCCCGCGTCTGGTCTAAGCCGCGAAAACTGACGATCGCTAAGGGTAAAGATTAAAATTTACGATTTTATGATATATATATAGTAGCGAACACTTTGCCAAGGGGCGGGGGAGGCGACCGCCCCCACCCCCGTTTGCCGTTTACATACCATTTTTGTAAGGGCCCTTCCGTTAATTTTTTTATTTTCAGGTTATAAAAATGTAGTGCATATTAAATGCATAAAATAAAAAATGTAAAAAATTGTTAAACTTTTTATTTTTATGTGTTCAAGCGCTCTTTTTGCTTACAGAAGTTACAAACCTCTTGCGCAGTCGCGCACATATTTTGAAATAATTTAGCCAATTATTTAATAAATCAGCTTGCTTCATAATAGAAATAACAAACAACCTTAATTAGATATAGTACAAAATTTTAACATCATACTAATATAAAGCTGTAACAAACAAAATCTACAGAACTTAGGTTATAAAAACAAAAGTAAAACTATGCTTAGATGATTGACTGGAGCAGAAAAATTGAAGCAGTTTATTGCTTATTTATAAAAATTTTCCTCCCGGATTTTGGGAAGGGTATATGACCCCCGAATTTGGGGGGGGGGGGTGTCCCAAAAAATTTTAGGAATCTCAAATACCCCATATTTAGCGTTTTTAGTACTGGGACCCCCCCCCCAAATTTTAGGGGGGTGTGTCCGGGGTACCCCCAAATTTTAGGGGAAGGGGGGGGGGGGGCGGCGGCCAAATTCCGGGGGTTAACCCCCCAATTCTCCCACCCCCGCCCACCGATGCCTGTAACCTTTCACCATACGTTCACTACGAAGAAAATGAAGGGGGAGATTTTAGGAAAAAAGAGGGGTTTTACTTCAATATCTTTTATATAAGTTTAGAGTCTCACTTACTTTGGGGTCGGGAATAAAAGACTAATTGATGGTGGTTTAGTTATTTTTCAGAAACCAAGTTTCTATTTGTGCTTGTTTTGCGACTACAATCTGCTCGCAAAAATTATAGACAAAAAGTGAAAATGATATTTTTTCTTTTCTTTCTTTTTCAAAACTTTTTCTTTCTCTGTTAAAATATTGATAAATCACAACATTATCTATGTTATCTAAGGCCTAGAAATTTTGGGGAAACACAAAAACCCAGATTTGTCTGGGGAGTCCGAAATTTCGAGGCTATTGGGAGATAATTTAAAATTCATCTTACGCCCCCCTTACCTTTCTGGCCTATGGAAAGGTTTTTCCTTCCGTAAGTAGTTGGATAAGAACTCCAATACCTATTTTGCGTTGGAAAAAAAAGAGCAGAATAAGCATAAAGCAAGCATACTCAGAATCTATTTATTTTTTTTAGAAAAGATTTCGTATTTTTAAACTAACATTTTGTTTTTTTTAAACGTATTTGATTTTCTACATATCAAATAAATCATTATTTAAATTTATGCTTTTTGCTTTCATTAGTAACAAAACTTCAGAACGAAATAATTCAATCCATATTAATATTATATATATATATATATATATATACGTGGATTTAATAAACAAAACTGATAGATTGTTCATTGTTGGTTAATCGAAAAGATGTTTTTTTTTAATTTATAAGTTATAATTTTTTAAATCCGCTCCTGGCACAAAATAAACCGACGTTCATTCGTTACTAAACAACAAAAAAGAAAAATAACCAAACCACCATCAATTAGTCTTTTATTCCCGACCCAAAGTTGATTAGAATTCTAAACTTATATAAAAGATATTGAAGTAAAACCCCTCTTTTTTCCTAAAATCTCCCCCTTCATTTTCTTCGTAGTGAACGTATGTTTAATGGTTACCGGCATCGGGGGGCGGGGGTGGGAGAATTGGGGGGTTAACCCCCAAAAAAATGGGCCGCCCCCCCCCCCCTTCCCCTAAAATTTGGGGGTACCTCGGACACCCCGCCCCCTAAAATTTGGGGGGGGGGGTACCAGTACTAAAAACGCTAAATATGGGGTATTTGAGGTATACCCTAAAATTTTTTTGGGACACCCCCCCCCCAAATTCGGGGGTCAAGTATACCCTTCCCAAAATCCGGGAGGAAAATTTTTATAAATAAGCAATAAACTGCTTAAGAATTGTCTCCAGTCAATCATCTAAGCATAGTTTTACTTTTGTTTTTATAACCTAATTTCTGAAAATTTTATTTGTTACAGCTTTATATTAGTATGATGTTAAAATTTTGTACTATATCTAAATAAGGTTGTTTCTTAATTCTATTAAGAAACAACCTGATTTATTAAATAATTGGCTAAATTATTTCAAAATATGCGCGACTGCAAGAGGTTTGTAACTTATAAGCAAAAAGTGCGCTTGAACAAATAAAAATAAAAAGTTTAACAATTTTTTACATTGTTTATTTTATGCATTTAAGATGCACTACATTTTTATAACCTGAAAATAAAAAAAAGTAAAAGGGGGACCTTTACAAAAATGGTATGGAAACGGCCAAAGGGGGTGGGGGCGGTCGCCTCCCCCGCCCCCTAAATACGCTACTATATATAAATCATAAAATCGTAAATTTTAATCTTTACCCTTAGCGATCGTCAGTTTTCGCGGCTTAGACCAGACGCGCAGTGCATATCCCGTCTCAGTTTAAGGGCGGTCGCAAGCGGTTGGTGCGCAAAAGTTAACATTGAACACTGCAGTGACGCCTATAGATGAACACGGTCAAAAAGCTAGGGGGGTGTTTACCCCGGGTAAAATCTAACTTTTCAAAATCTAGGAGGGGGTCCTAGGGGGTCGAACCCCCCTAGCTTTTTAGGGGGGTCGACCCGGGGTGCGACATATTGAAATCTAGAAGGGGGTCAGGTGGGGTCCGGTGTAGAAAACAAAACAGTTTTAAATTCTAATAACTTTAATAATTGTTCTTTTTATAGGATAATACCAAAAATATATAATAAAGGAAAAATGAGACACTTAGAACAAACTGCTTGTAAAAACGCTCCCATTTAAAATGGGACATCCATAAACGATTTTGAATGGAATACCATTTATGGGATCCAATTTAAAATAAGTCCCATTTAAATGGGACCTAATTAAATGGGATCCCATTTAAATGGGACCAAAATCGAAAAGTCCCATTTAAATGGGACCTTTATTTACAAGCAGTTTGTTCTAAGTGTCTCATTTTTCTTATTTTTGATAATACTACATTTTATCGAATAAAAAGCGATATTAATTTAGGTATAAAAAGGGTGTTAAAACATGAATTTGTGTTAAAAATTCAGTATAAAATTTAGTATAAAAATAAAAAATGCAAGAATTAGTATAAAAATAATTTAATAATTAATAATAAATAATAAAAAATAATAATTTAGTATGAAAATTGCAAGAAAATTTAGTATAAAAAAGTACTTAAAATTTTCTCAAGAGGGAGGGGTGGGGTCAGATTTCAAAATCTAGAGGGGGGTCAGGGGTGAAAAATTCGGAAAATTTGGGGGAAGGGGGCCCCCTGTATTTATTTCTAGGGGGGTCCCAAACTTTCCAGGTTAGGGGGGATGGACCCCACCCTACCCCCTCCTTGTTCATCTATGGTGACGCCTTCTCTCCTTCGCGTTACAGACGAGCTTTTGGGACTCAAAAATCGCAAAGAGTGATTATTATACCAGGTATTACAATTTATGTATGATAGATATACTTCGCTTCCGGATTTATGAATGATTAGTTGTATTCTCCTACTTAATCAGTCAATGAATTTCCCGAGGAACAAACTATCACCGCAATTCTCGGTTTTCAAATGTCAAAGAAATATATTTATATATTATACAATACATGTTTGAATAAAATGTGCTATATTGTTAAAGTCTATTTCGCATTACAACAAAAACTGTGGCTCCCAGTTTATTTCTTACTTTCCTTATATACAAACGCCCATAAAGAACACGGAGCGATAATAGCTCTCAACTTCTCCCAACATTTCCTCCTCCTTCTCACCACAAAAAAGTTTAAAATCTGCCTCTGAAATAAAACGTGCCCTTTTTTTGCCCTTATTTTAATCCCGCCGGTTAGTATATATATACTTTATTGGAGGATTTGCCCCCCCCCGCAGAAAAATGAAAAAAGTACCTAAAAAATATGACGCCATTTTTTACCTATTATGACGCCACCATTGCAAAATTTTTGCAGTTTTTAGCCTATTCCAATGCAATTTAACCTATTTTAGACCTATTCTTACCTTATTTTTGCTTTTTTGTCCTTTTTTCCCTTTTCCTTTCTTTTTTTCTTCTTTTTCTCCTTTCCCCCTGCCCGCCCCCCCCCCGTTTCAAAAAAGTTGCCCCTTGCCCCCCCGTTCCGCCCCCGATCCCAACCCCCCCGGGGGGGGAGGCAGTGCACAGGTCTGTATACCGCAAACCGTGTCCAAACTAATCTGAACCGAAACCGACTCGCTTATTTCTAAGTCGGGACTCCCCGACCGCTTACACCATTCCTTGCCATATATAACACACACATAGCATAAAATTTTCAAACAACCTACTACTACACCTCAAACGCCTTACGTCCACAACCCAAGCCGCCCACTGTCAACCTTACTTTTGCCCGACAGAGTCAGCCGAACCCTAAAATCCCAAGTAGTTTATCATGATAAATTTCCATTCAATAGTGTGTGCGCTCTCCAAGAATGCCGATACTTCTCCGCTATTCCCCTTTGCAAATGCCACTTTTGCACGTATCGAGTCCCTTTTATCCTCCCCCGGCCGCTGGTCCGCCTCATTTTGACAAAACCCCCCCAAACTAGACCCCCATAGGTGGGCAGGGGAGTTCACACCCCCCTCCAAATATCCCGATTATAGCCGACGCCATAGGTGAAAAAAGGGGGGGGGGGCAGGGTGGGGTCCACCCCGCCCCCCTCACAATAGAGCTGTATTTGTCCACAAAGTTTGTATTTGTATTAAGTTTCAGAATATTCAACAACAACAACAACCCCGCCCCCCTAGCCTCGAAATTTTGGGACCCCCCTAGACGAAAATTTAGGGGAGGGGGCTCCCTCCAAAATTCCAAATTTTTTACTCCTGACCCCCTCTAGATTTTAAATCTGACCCCTCCCCCTCCCCCCTCGGGAAAATTTTAGGTACCTTTTTTATACTAAATTTTCTCCCAAAAACGTGAATTTTCATCACATATTCATCATAGGTGTTTTTGGTCGGGTCCGCTAGGGGGGGTCCACCCCCGGGTGGAAGGCCAAAATTTTTTAGGGGGGGATCCGGACCCCTCTGGCTTTTTAGCGGAGGTCGACCCGGGTGCGCGATTTCAAATTTTAGGGGGGGGGGGGTCAGGGGGGTCCAATTTTTTTGCAAAATTTTTTTAACTCAATAATTTAAGTGTTTTTAGGTCTAATATTGAATTTTTTTGTGTATTAAAACAGCCTATTTAGGCCTAAAAAGTGTATTTAAACACTGTTTTTAACTAAAAACCCCTGTTTTTGACAGTAAATAAAAAAATATACTTCCAAATTGGTAGGAAGGGGGGGAGGGGGGTCAGCCTCGCTAGGGGGGGTCAGGCGGGACCGCTCTCGCGGTTTGGGGGGGAGGGGGAGGCCCCCCTGGATTTTTTCTAGGGGGGGGGTCCAAAATTTTGGCTCGGGGGGGGTGGACCCCTCTGTCCCCCCCAAAAAACACCTATGTTGGCAAAAATACTTCTCACCGACACAATTCTTACACCCTTTTTATTTTCAGTGACATAAATGAACTTTTATGGTCAATAAAGCTAGGGGGGTGTTTGTTTACCCTAGGTAAATGACATTTTCAAAATTTATGGTAGAGACTGTTTTCCTTAGGACATCGGACCCCACCACTCCCCCCCCTAGCTTTTTAGGAGTGGTCTCACCCGGGCTCCAAAATTTTGAAAGCTAGGGGGGTCCGGACTCCCTGGGACTCCCCTTCTAGAATTCAAAATTCGATTTACCCCGAGTAACCACCCCCCTAGCTTCCCCGACCGTTCTCACCTATGGCCGACAACCCCCCCCCTAAGGGGGTACCCCGGATACCCCTTCATAATTTAGGGAGTCCCAGTACTAAAAATGCTAAAAATGGGGTTTCGGGACTCGGTTATACCTCCCCCCCAAATCCGGAAGGCTGCCCACATATGCGGACCTCTAGATTTCAAACTGGTGTACCCCGGCCGGGTCGACCCCCCTAAAAAACTAGGACCATAAATGTGCACGCGGGGGGAGGAGGGGTGAACCCCAAATTCTTAGAAGGGGAGTCAGATTTCAAAATCTAGAGGGGGGTCAGGAGTAAAAAATTCGAAAATTTGGGGGAGGGGGGCACCTGGATTTTTTTCTAAGGGGAGGGGGGGGGGGGCAAAATTTTGAGGCTTGGGGTGCGTGAACCCCACCTTACCCCCCCTTGTTCATCTATGGAGCTGCCCACCTATGGATGGGCATATCCTTCAGGAAAATTTTTTTGGGGTCCACTAGTTTATACCACTAAAAATATATTTAATCCGGAAGGCTGCCCACCTATTTATGGTGGCCATATATGGCTAAAAATTAGGTGAAGAACGGGTGTTGTGTGGAGATATTAGGCTTGCTTAGTGGGGGAGAGGGAGGGCGTGTCGCAGACAGGAGGCTGTCGGGGGGCGCTCCGGTCCGCCCGCCCGTCTGGCTTTAAAAAAACAGAAACGGTAGCTGCCAGCCAGCCAGCCATGCTAAAAACCAGCTGAGCGCAAAGGGCGGGAGGGAATCGATCCGCGAGCACCGCGGACGCCGCCGCCGCGTCGCACACGCCAGAAGGAGTCGGACTCTAGTAGAAATAGAGGAGCAGATGACTCGTTCAGAGGTGTGGCAGACGAAGCACGAGCCAGAAGGGGTCGGACTCTAGCTGAAATACAGGCGTCGCGGACTCCATTGGGGGCCTAGTTTGGGGGGGTTTTGTCAAAATGAGGCGGACTAGCGGCCGGGGGAGGATAAAAGGGACTCGATACGTGCAAAAGTGGCATTTGCAAAGGGGAATAGCGGAGAAGTATCGGCATTCTTGGAGAGCGCACACACTATTAAATGGAAATTTATCATGATAAACTACTTGGGATTTTAGGGTTCGGCTAAACTTGTCGGGCAAAAGTAAGGTTGACAGTGGGCGGCTTGGGTTGGATGGACGTAAGACGTTTGAGGTGTAGTGGTGGGTTGTTTGAAAATTTTATGCTATGTGTGTGTTATATATGGCAAGGAATGGTGTAAGCGGTCGGGGAGTCCCGACTTAGAAATAGCGAGTCGGCTTCGGTTCAGGTACGTTTGGACACGGTTTGCGGTATACAGACCTGTGCACTGCCTCCCCCCGGGGGGCTTATAATGGGGGGCAATTCCAAAACGGGGGGGCACAGGGGGCAACCTTTTTGAAACGGGGGGGGGGGGCAAGCAGGGGAAAGAAAAAGAAGAGAAAAAAAGAAAGGAAAAGGGAAAAAAAGACAAAAAAGCGAAAATAAGGTAAGAATAGGTCTAAAATAGGTTAAATTGCATTGGAATAGGCTAAAAACTGCAAAAATTTTGCAATGGTGGCGTCATAATAGGTAAAAAATGGCGTCATAATTTTTGGGTACTTTTTCATTTTTCTGCGGGGGGGCAAATCCTCCAATAAAGTATATATATACTAACCGGCGGGATTAAAATAAGGGCAAAAAAAGGGCACGTTTTATTTCAGAGGCAGATTTTAAACTTTTTTGAGAAGGAGGAAATGTTGGGAGAAGTTGAGAGCTATTATCGCTCCGTGTTCTTTATGGGCGTTTATATATAAGTAAAGTAAGAAATAAACTGGGAGCCACAGTTTTTGTTGTAATGCGAAATAGACTTTAACAATACAGCATTATTCAAATATGTATTGTATAATATATAAATATATTTCTTTGACATTTGAAAACCGAGAATTGCGGTGATAGTTTGTTCCTCTGGAAATTCATTGACTGATTAAGTAGGAGAATACAACTAATCATTCATAAATCCGGAAGCGAAGTATATCTATCATACATAAATTGTAATACCTGGTATAATAATCACTCTTTGCGATTTTTGAGTCCCAAAAGCTCGTCTGTAACGCGAAGGAGAGAAGGCGTCACCATAGATGAACAAGGGTAGGGTGGGGTCCACCCCCCTAGCCTCGAAATTTTGGGACCCCCCTAGAAATAAATCCAGGGGGCCCCCTCCCCTCAAATTTTCGAATTTTTCACCCCTGACCCCCCTCTAGATTTTGAAATCTGACCCCCCCTCCCTCTTGAGAAAATTTTAAGTACTTTTTTTATACTAAATTTTCTTGCAATTTTCATACTAAATTATTATTTTTATTATTTATTATTAATTATTAAATTATTTTTATACTAATTCTTGCAATTTTTATTTTTATACTAAATTTTATACTGAATTTTTAACACAAATTCATGTTTTTACACCCTTTTTATACCTAAATATCGCTTTTTATTCGATGAAATGTAGTATTATCAAAAATATATAATAAAAGAAAAATGAGACACTTAGAACAAACTGCTTGTAAAGAAAGGTCCCATTTAAATGGGACTTTTCGATTTTGGTCCCATTTAAATGGGATCCCATTTAAATAGGTCCCATTTTAAATGGGACTTATTTAAATGGGATCCCATTTAAATGGGATCCCATTCAAATGGGATCCCATTTAAGTAGGTCCCATTTAAATGGGATCCCATTTAATTAGGTCCCATTTAAATGGGATCCCATTTAAATGGGATCCCATTTAAATGGTATTCCATTCAAATGGGATCCCATTTAAATGGGACCAAAATCCAAAGGTCCCATTTAAATGGGACCGTTTTTACAAGCAGTTTGTTCTAAGTGTCTCATTTTTCCTTTATTATATATTTTTGGTATTATCCTATAAAAAGAACTATTATTAAAGTTATTAGAATTTAAAACTGTTTTGTTTTCTACACCGGACCCCGCCTGACCCCCTTCTAGATTTCAATATGTCGCACCCCGGGTCGACCCCCCTAAAAAGCTAGGGGGGGTTCGACCCCCCTAGGACCCCACCTCCTCCTAGATTTTGAAAAGTCATTTACCCGTGGTAAACACCCCCCTAGCTCTTTGACCGTGTTCATCTATAGGCGTCACTGCAGTGTTCAATGTTAACTTTTGCGCACCACCCGCCTGCGACCGCCCTTAAACTGAGACGGGATATGCACTGCGCGTCTGGTCTAAGCCGCGAAAACTGACGATCGCTAAGGGTAAAGATTAAAATTTACGATTTTATGATTTATATATAGTAGCGTATTTAGGGGGCGGGGGAGGCGACCGCCCCCACCCCCTTTGGCCGTTTCCATACCATTTTTGTAAGGGCCCTTCCTTTACTTTTTTTATTTTCAGGTTATAAAAATGTAGTGCATCTTAAATGCATAACATAAACAATGTAAAAAATTGTTAAACTTTTTATTTTTATTTGTTGAAGCGCAGTCGCGCATATTTTGAAATAATTTAGCCAATTATTTATATATAAATCAGGTTGTTTCTTAATAGAATTAAGAAACAACCTTATTTGGATATAGTACAAAATTTTAACATCATACTAATTAATATAAAGCTGTAACAAATAAAATTTTCAGATATTAGGTTATAAAAACAAAAGTAAAACTATGCTTAGATGATTGACTGGAGACAATTCTTAAGCAGTTTATTGCTTATTTATAAAAATTTTCCTCCCGGATTTTGGGAAGGGTATACTTGACCCCCAAATTTGGGGGGGGGGGGGTGTCCCAAAAAAATTTTTAGGGTATACCTCAAATACCCCATTTTTAGCGTTTTTAGTACTGGTACCCCCCCCCCCCAAAAATTTATGGGGGGGGGGTGGCCGAGGTACCCCCAAATTTTCGGAGAAGGGGGGGCGGCCATTTTTTTTGGGGGGGGGGTTAACCCCCCCAATTCTCCCCCCCCCCCGCCCACCTATGCCTGTAACCTTTCACCATACGTTCACTACGAAGAAAGTGAAGGGGGAGATTTTAGGAAAAAAGAGGGGTTTTACTTCAATATCTTTTATATAAGTTTAAAATTCTAATCAACTTTGGGTCGGGAATAAAAGACTAATTGATGGTGGTTTGGTTATTTTTCTTTTTTGTTGTTTAGTAACGGATGAACGTCGGTTTATTTTGTGCCAGGAGCGGATTTAAAAAATTATAACTTATAAATTAAAAAAAACATCTTTTCGATTAACCAACAATGAACAATCTATCAGTTTTGTTTATTAAATCCACATATATATATAATATTAATATGGATTGATATAATATTAATATGGATTGAATTATTTCGTTCTGAAGTTTTGTTACTAATGAAAGCAAAAAGCATAAATTTAAATCATGATTTATTTGATTATGTAGAAAATCAAATACGTTTCAAAAAAACAAAATGTTAGTTTAAAAATACGAAATCTTTTCTAAAAAAATAAATAGATTCTGAGTATGCTTGGTTTATGCTTATTCTGCTCTTCTTTTCCAACGCAAAATAGGTATTGGAGTTCGTATCCAACTACTTACGGAAGGAAAAACCTTTCCATAGGCCAGAAAGGTAAGGGGGGGCGTAAGATGAATTTTAAATTATCTCCCAATAGCCTCGAAATTTCGGACTCCCCAGACAAATCTGGGTTTTTGTGTTTCCCCAAAATTTCTAGGCCTTAGATAACATAGATAATGTTGTGATTTATCAATATTTTAACAGAGAAAGAAAAAGTTTTGAAAAAGAAAGAAAAGAAAAAATATCATTTTCACTTTTTGTCTATAATTTTTGCGAGCAGATTGTAGTCGCAAAACAAGCACAAATAGAAACTTGGTTTCTGAAAAATAACTCAAAGACTTAATAAATAAGCACTATTATGTGTCATCTATTCCATCAATGGAGTATTTAATTTAAGGGTATATTGTATGTACCAGTGGCGTGTCCAGGGGCCGCTCCCCCCCCCGAATTCCGGCCAAGCCGGATTTTTTTGTAAGGTGGGAACCTTACGTTTTTTTGAATTTTTGGAGAGAAAATTTTTTTTCTTAAAGGAGCAGTGTCACAAATCAAATTCCTATAACGCCCGAACCAGACTGCTCCTTTAATACCAAGCCTACCTAACTCAACTTTGGTATTTAGAGTGCTCCACTACAAGGCTACAACATTTTTAAATTTCAGCTGAATCGGTTCAGTATTAAAGGAGCAGTCCGGGGGGAGGAGGAGGACCCCAAACCCCCCCCCGCACCCCCCCCCCACCCCCCACCCCCCCCCACACCCCCCCCCCCCCCCCCCCCCCCCCCCCCCCCACCGGTTCGGGCGTTATAGGAATTTGATTTGTGACAGTGCTCCTTTAAATATTAATACAGAAACTTTCCTGATGCCTTCCAAAAGCATATTAAAAGTCAAAAAACCAAATTTTCCCCGCTTTGCGGGCAGTTTAAATTGACAATTAATCTTAGTTTTTCGATTTTAAATCGATTTTGCCGCTTAATAGTAAAGGCATACATGTTAAATAAAACTATTATAAACACTATTAACTTTTTATTAACGTTTAAAACACATGTTTTAAATGTATAGGGATAAAAAAACCTTAAATTTTGTATTATTTATCATCTGGAATTAAAATTTCTAGTGTATTTTAGCGCCTTAAATTAAATTTTCTCCCCCGAGGTGGGGGGCATTCTGCCCCCGGACCCCTGATAAGGGGCTCTGCCCCTTGTACCCGCTGGGGGGCTCTCGCCCCCCAGACCCCCCCTCAGGGTTAGTATATACCCTCCAAACCGCCCCCCCGAAATGAAATCCTGGGCACGCCACTGGTATGTACTCTATAAATTTTTTTGGGAAACCCCCCTTCTTAAAATTTTGGGGTGTCGGGTGTACCGCCTTTTGGGATGGGCAACCTCCCGGATTTCGGAGGGTATAGCCGACCCCCAAAATTTGAAGGAGGGTGTCCCTAAAATTTTTGGGTACGTATACCTCAACTCAAATACATCATTTTTAGCGTTTTTAGTAGGTACTAGAACTTCCAAAGTTTTAGGGGGGTGTCCGGGGTACCCTCAAATTTTAGGGGTGGGGAGTGTCAGCAGTAATCGGAATTTTTTTGGGGGCTTTAACCCCCGCCCCCACCCAAGCCAACTTGGGTAGGTAGGGTACATAGGTAGGCAGCCTCCTTGATTTTTTTTTTGGGGGGGGAGGGGGTATCATATATGAACACGGTCATCGAAGCTAGGAGGGATGTTTACCCCGGGTAAATGACATTTTAAAATCGAGGTGGGGGGATTCGAACCCCCTAGCTATCTATGAGGGGTCGACCCGGGGTGGAATATTTTGAAACCTAGAGTGGGGTGAGGTGGGGTACAATTTCCGATTTCAAAAGCGATATTCTGGTATAAAAAGGGTGTAAAAACTTGAATTTGTGTTAAAAATTCACGTTTTTGGAAGAAAATTTAGTATAAAAAAATACTTAAAATTTTTTCGAGAGGGGAGGGGAGGCCTGGCAGATTTCAAAATCTAGAGGGGGATCAGGGAGGGGTAAAAAATTTGAAAAGTTGAGGGGGCCATGGATTTTTTTCTAATGAGGCCATAGAGTCATTCCATGTCAAATCAACCAAAAAAATGGAAAAATTTGACTGACCATCACCAATTCTTATAAAATTTTATATGGTGGTAGCCCTTATGGAGAAATGCAAGAACCCAAATTTTTAGAACAAAATACCTTCTGGTTCCAATCCAAAGTTATGACCCTTTCAAGTTGGGGGTTCGGAACCGTTTTCGGTCGGACCGGGCTTCATTCAATGGCTTATAATTAAAAACGTGTTTAAAATATATCCTATGTTATAGGTATATATCATTCGAAAGCTATTAATCAGCTCTATAATTTAAAAAAAAAACTAAAATAGATCCCATTTGGGGCCAAAAAATAGACTTTTGTTACAAAGTTGGAAACAAAATGAAATACTCGAAACATGCCAACTTCGATTTTGCTAGTTTTTTTACTGGTGATAGACACAGTGACACTCATTCAGTGTGTGTTTGCACTTGCCATCAAAACTTGAAGTTAATGCTGTTGGGAGCCAAGATAGACAAATTAACAAAACATGACCCAGCCCCTTTAAGAAACTACTTGGACTGTTTAAATCGAATACTGTGTGACCCTCCAGCCGAATCATGTCACATGGGAATCTGTGAGCAGTGCTCTTCAGCAGATGGATTTAAACAAGATCTATTGAACATACTAGAAGAAGAAGATGAGGTTGCATACAAACTTTGGAAAAGCACAGACCGTTCGGAACTAATTTTCTGCAATGCGTGGACCCAAGTCTGAGTGGACAAAGTGGAAAAGGGTATAAACTGTCGCAGGATGAAGTAGAATATGCTTCAAGATTTATGCTGAAACACTAAGGTTAGGTGTGTTATATTTTAATTTTAAAATCACGCAAAAACGAACGGCATCACAATTTATAATTGATCGTATCTCAATACGAAGTGAAAAACCACCAATAATTTTTTATATGGATATTGTCAACACCTGTGTCTATCACCAGTAAAAAAACTAGCAAAATCGAAGACGGCATGTTTCGGGTATTTCATTATGTTTCCAACTTTGTGACAAAAGTCTATTTTTGGCCCCAAATGGGATCTATTTTTGTTTTTTTAAATTATAGAGCTGATTAATAGCTTTCGAATGATATATATAACATAGGATATATATAACGTCAGGGAGGTCCGGGGCCCCCCGGACCTCCCTGACAAGGGGCTCTGCCCCTTAACCCCGCTGAGGGGCTTTCGCTCCCCAGACCCTCCATGGCTTGCTGGGGGGCTGCCGCGCTTCATACCCCTCTTCAGGGTTAATTATTACTCCCCCCAGACCGCCCCCACTCCGAAATGAAATCCTGGGCACGCCATTGGGTCAGGAGGGGTCTGATATTTAAACAAAGTTTTTTTACATCAACTATTTAAGTGTTTTTAGGTTTAATATTGAATTTTATATACTAAAACAGCTTATTTAGGCCTACAAAACAGGGACGTAGCCGGGGGAGGCGGGGGGGGGGGGCGGCCCCCCCCCCCGAAACAGTCGGACAGGAGGAAAAATTAGGATTGTGGTTGGGCGAGGGGGGGCCGCCGCCCTCCCCCCCCGAAATGGTCGCCAGATAGTAAAATTTGGGGGTTTTCAGAGGCTAAAAATTCAAAATTTTCTAGCGCCTCGCTAATCGCTCGGCGCCAAACTTTAAAATAATTTTAGTACCCCAATGGACCCCTAAAAACCAAAAATTTTGTTCCGCTTTGCTTTGCTCAGCGGTCACTTTCTATAGTATACATACATATATATCTCGTTATTTATGTTGCCTGATGCTAATGTTATTTCAAAGTTAGTACAATAATTTTTATAAGTAATAAGTACTACACAGAAAGCAAAACAATCAATCATATAGGTTGATTTATGTACCTCCCCCCTCCTAAATTTTCCTGCTGCCTTGGCTCGGATTTTTTTCATATAGGTAGGTAGGTACTCTGAATAACATGGAGCCGAGATGCTGCTCATGTGCTTTGGTTTACAATGTGGGTTTAGCCAAGGGGTCTGAAACTAACGTCTCTAAATTCCTGTTTTGTAAAATCCAGGCTCTGCCAATGTGTGCTTATGTAATTTTTAATTAAGAAAACATGTTTTTACCGCTAAAAACATTAGATAATAGGTTATTAGGCCAAAAACAGTGTATTATACAGCTTTATCTGACCATAGTGTAAAGTTTGTTTTAAACATACATGGTACGTTTTGGTAAGATTTTATTTACTTTTCCTAATATCTATTTTGCTCATAAATTAGTGCCCCTAACTAACAAATTCTGTTCTGCTTCGTTGTCCTAGGTTTAGCTGGTTAACTGTTTTTGTTCTTTCTGTTTTCTTATTTAAATTGGTTGTAGTTGTGGTTATGTTAGGCTAAGGTGTTTTCTCTTTGGCACTGTCGAGGTTGTGCACCCGATATGATAACACTAAAGGTTATAGATAGGCGGTGTGGTAGAGGCATATTATCTATCTATATCTATCTACGTTTATCCCTACTTTTTTAACGTTTTCAAAAATTAAGGGGGGCTCCGCCCCCCCCCTCCCCCCCGAAATTTTTTTTGTACTACAATCCCCCCCAAAATGAAACTCTGGCTACGTCCCTGCCTAAAAAGTGTATTTAAACACTGTTTTAGCCAAAAAAACTATGTTTTTGGCAGTACCTAAATAGAAAAATTATACTTCCAAATTGGTCGGGAGGGAAGGGGGAGGGGGNTCAGCCTCGCTAGGGGGGGGGTCAAGCCGGACCGTTCTCGAGCTTTGGTGGGAGGGGGGGCTCCCCATCCCCTGGATTTTTTCTAGAGGGGGGAGGTCCGAAATTTTGGCTCTAGGAAGGGGGTGGACCCCTCTGTTCCCCCCAAAAACACCTATGGGCCCCCGAAATTTCGAGGATAGGGGGGATGGACCGCAGTGACGTGCCCAGGATTTCATTTCGGGGGGGCGGTCTGCGAGGGGGTACATACTAAACCTGAGGGGGGGTCTGGGGGGCGGCAACCCCCCAGAAATTGGGGGTCTGGGGGGCGAGAGCCCCCCAGCGGGGTCAAGGGGCAGAGCCCCTTGTCAGGTGGGTCCGGGGGGAATTCTGCCCCCGGGGGAGAAAATTTTTAATTTAGGGCGCTAAAATACACTAGAAATTTTAATTCCAGATGATAATTAAAACAAAATTTAAGTTTTTTTTATTCCTATCCGTTTAAAACATGTGTTTAAAACGTTAATAAAAGGTTAATAGTGTTTATAGTAGTTTTATTTAACATGTATGCCTTAACTATTGAGCGGCAAAATCGATTGAAATGGAAAAACTGAGATAAATTGTCAATTTAAACTACCCGCGAAGCAGGGAAAATTTGGTTTTTTGACTATTAATATGCTTTTGGAAGGCATCAAGAAAGTTTCTGTATTAATATTTAAGAAAAAAAATTTTCTCTCCCAAAATTCAAAAAACGTAAGAGTCCCCCCTTACGAAAAAATCCGGCTTTGCCGGATTTCGGGGGGGGGGGGCCGCCCCCCCTCCCTGGGCACGCCACTGATGGACCGTGGACCCCACCCTACCCCCCCCCCTTGTTCAACTATTGGGTTATACCCCACTCCCGAAATTTGCATAGGTGGGAAGCCTCCCGAATTCGGGAGTATAGTATACCCGACCCCCGAAGTTTGGAGGTGTCCCAAAAAAATTTTTTGGGGTACCTATACTTCAAATACCCCATTTTTAGCGTTTTTAGTAGGACCTCCTAAATTTTAGGGAGGGGGGTGCAGACCTATGCACGGTCTGAAAATGCCCCCCCCGTTTTATTGGAGGATTTGCCCCCTCCCCGTTTTATTGCCCCCCCCCCCCGCCAAAAAATGAAAAAGTACCCTAAAAATATGACGCCATTTTTGACCTATGATGACGCCATCATCGCGAATTTTTTGCAGTTTTTAGCCTATTTCAATGTATTTTAAGCCATTTTAGACCTATTTTTACCTTATTTCCGCTTTTTTTGTCCCTTTTTTCCCTTTTCCCTTCTTTTTTCTCTTTTTTTCTCCTTTTTTTCTTTTTTTTCTTTCCCCCCTGCTTGCCCCCCCGTTTTATTGCCCACCGTTTCAAAAAAAGTTGCCCTCCGTGCCCCCCCCATTTTGGAATTGCTCCCCCCCGTTTTAACCCCGGGGGGGCAGTGCACATGTCTGGGGGTGTCCGGGGTACCCCCATATTTTAGGGAGGGGTTAGCTATAATCAGAATTTTTGGGGAGTATAACCTCCTAATCCCCCCTCTTCCCACCTATGCCCATGTACGCACATATGGTTGCCACCCTTACAACCTCCTCCCTGGCTACGGCCTTGATCCTATTGCCCAGAACCCCGAAATGAAATCCTGGGTCCGCTTTTAGACCCTGGTTAGACCCGTTGACCACTTGTCTTCCTATATCTTTCCTACCTTTTTCTCGTGGTAAAAATGTAAAAACAAAAAAAAGCTTATTCCTGTTTTTGCTGCAATTTTTCGGTCTGAAGAGGTCGCGCGAATTATACACGAAAACCGGCTGCTGGCTTTCGATTCCGATCTCCTCCGCCGTCGTTTTGCGTGTGTAGTGCGAGAAAGAAAGAGAGTAGGGGAGGAGCAACGCTTGGAGTGGCTTCTCGCGTCATCGGCTGATTTTCCACAAAATAAGTCGAAAGCGAAATTGGGCCCTACGACGTTTTTCGTGTTTTAATATGCTTACAAAACACTGTCAGACCTGTGCACGGTCTGGAAATGCCCCCCCGTTTTATTGGAGGATTTGCCCCCCGTTTTATTACCCCCTCCCCCCGCCGCCAAAAAATGAAAAAGTACCCTAAAATTATGACGCCATTTTTGACCTATGATGACGCCATCACTATTTTCGCTTTTTTTGTGCCTTTTTCCCTTTTCCCTTCTGTTTTTCTCCTTTTTTCTCTTTTTTTTTCTTTCCCCCTGCTTGTTCCCCCCGTTTTATTGCCCCCTCCCGTTTCAAAAAAGTTGCCCCCCGTGCCCCCCCCCCCGTTTGGGAATTCCCCCCCCCAATAAAACCCCGGGGGCAGTGCACAGGTTTGCTGTCATCCATCTTTTGGGTCCGGTCACAAGTTGTATATACCTATAGCAGTTTTTCTCAATCCCTGAAACTGACGAAGACAAGCCAACAACAACAAGAAAGCGAAGCGGTTGGACTTGGAAATTAACTCTATTTCAATCAGGGCTTTGTTGATTTGATGTCGTTTCGGTGGTAAGCACTGGGCATGGGGGGTTGAGTTATACGTATACTCCCCTCCATAAGTGGGCAACCTCCCGGATTTTGGGGGGTATACGACCCGACCCCCGAAACTTGGAGGGGATGTCCCGAAATTTTTTTTGGGGTATACCTCAAATACCTGATTTTTAGCGTTTTTAGTACTGGGACCCCCCAAATTCTAGGGGGTGTCCTGTGTCCAGGGTATCCCCAAGTTTTAGGGGGGGGGGTGTCGGCTATAATCGGGATTTTTAGGAGGTATACCGTATACGTATAACCCCCCAACCTCCCTTGCCCACCTATACCCCCCTCCAAAAAAATCCCGGAGGCTGCCCACCTGTGTTGGTAAGAAAACCGACTCGGAGTTGGTGGTTTTTCGCATTCGTTCTTATAAAAGTTTTTAGAAGCCACTTAATTAATGTTTCGTAGAAAGAAACCGAAGTTTTTTTACGGTAGGTACGCGTATACCAATATCGCAATAAACACAAGACAAGACTCCTACCATGGGCGTATCCAGGATTTCGGAAAGGGGGGTCCAACCCTGAACAAAATTTCCGAAAGGGGGGAAGGGGGTCCAATCCAAATCCTAAACGTTATAAAAGGGCTAAAAAAATTTTACGCGCTTTGCGCGGAGTGTTTATTGCCTTATTTATGTCACATACTTCATTATTTTCCTATTATTCAATAAAAATAAGTCCATAAAACAAAGAAAAAATTTTTTACAAACAATTTGATACCTTAAAATTTTCGATTTCAAAAAAAATCTAAAAGTAAAAATTCAAAAACATAAAAATAAGCACATTGAATTACAGCTGAGCAATGCAAAGTGCGAGAAAATGTTTTTAAAATTACTTCTCCTAACCTTTAAATTTTTAATACCACTATATAACAATCTAAAGGGGGTCTAG
>JASAMX010026314.1:0-23892 GCA_030248175.1 Microlaimidae sp. YZB2_3
TTATCAAAAAATACATTATGCACCCCATAAATTAACATTAGGTTAATTTTGGTTAGTTATAACTATTTTTTGGTAAAAAAAATATTTTTTGGATATTTACAGAAAAAGGGCCCTATAAATGGAGTCTTTGAGATTTTTTCGCTTTTTGAACAAAATAGTATCGTTTTGTCAAAAAAATCTGGTTTTTTTCTTTTTAAAAAAGGCCGCGAAAATGGAAGTCTTCGAGATTTTTTGGCATTAAGAAAATAAAAATAGTCTCGTTTTGTCAAAAAATTAATTTTTTTGGATATTTACAAAAAAGGGTCCCATAAATAGGACTTCAGATTTTTCGGCTTTGTAAAAACAAAATAGTTTCGTTTTGTCAAAAAATTGTTTTTTTCGTTTTGTAAAAAAAAATCGTTTTTTTGTTTTTTTGCAAAAAAGGGCCCCAAAAATGGGGCTTCGAGATTTTTTGCAGTCTTGTTTTGTCATATGCCGCTTCATCGCGAAGCCGATTAACCTCTTTAATGTTGCGCATCTTGCTGGAAAAAATTGATAATAATATTTGCAGTTTCAACATAAACCAGATTTATAAATTTAGTATGCCATGAAAGAGCATGTTTCTGTGCGCCTCCGAACGGCCTAGGATAGACTGTTTCGGAGACCACTTCTTCAGCACCGTACCCGCTTCAAAGTTGCAAAAATACATTTTATTTTCTTTACTTCGATAAAATTTATTGAGAAATTTAAAAAAATTTATTAAATTATAATGCATAGCAAAAAACTTGGATTTACTTCTGCATTTGTTTTACATATCGGATTGTTTTTAATAAAGGGGAAAGATAACACAGAGCCATATAGCTTCTCATATGTGCCTTTTGAATTTGATAAAACCATTAAATTTTAATTGTTTTATTTTGTTTTTAAAACTGAATAACGTTTTGGCGTTCAGGACTTATTGGGGTAAAACATTCCAGTATCTTGCTGCACTCAAAAAAAAATAATTAAAATCAACATCTTTTTTCACGTTGGGTATTTTTATTCCTGATTCTTTTAAATTTGGTCTTGTTTTTACTCTCCTTTATAGGTCGTTTCGTTTGTGTAGTTGTTTTAAGACTTTTATTGTGATTTACGCATTCTTAAATCATTTTTACTTTAAAATTCTTATCCTCTTAGTTTTATAGATTGTGTGTTAAGCAATTTTTGGACAAAGTCCAACGCGCGGTAAACAAGCCGTTTACAGTTGAGAAATTATCCTGTTGTATTGTTTTATCTTATACTAGTTTATGTTCTATCCGCGTAAGTAGTAGGCTCTGTAAACTTTTTAGCCGTTTTTTACCGCAAGTTAGTCTTAGAATTGTTTTTAAAAACACACGGCGAGTGTCAAGTTTTTTCTTGTTTGAAGACAAAATTTCGTTTGAACAGAGATCCAATATAGTTTATAAATACCATTGTAGTGGCTGCAACGCCGCTTATATAGGCGAGTCAATTCGTCATTTAGGTACCCGGATCTTGAAACATATCGGAATTTTGTCTTTGACAAATCGTCCTGTTTTAGCTAAGCAATCCACTATTTTTGATCATTTTTTATTGTGTAAGGACTGTTCTGTTAAGACTAGTTTTAAGGATTTTAGCGTTTATAGTTTCTAATACTAATGCGTTCTGTCTTAAAATTAAGGAAAGTCTTTATATTAAGAAACATAGGCCTGTTTTAAATAAGAATAATGCTAGTATTGAGTTGTTTTGTTTCTAATGGTTTTATATATTTTTTGTAATTTCTAATTTTTTTCGCTCTGAGTTTTATTATTATTGTAATCTACCCATATTATATCTGACATTTACTTATGTAATTTTGTAATAATTTGTTTTAGATGATAACTGATGATTGATTGCGATAAATCCGAAACGTCTTACTCTCTTAGACCCGTTTGTAAAATCCCTTTTCTTTATTTTGCGAAGTTGCAATTTCACAAACTGTTATTTCAAATATTTAATATCACAAACTACTTTACAATTTTTACAAATATTAAGAAACGATTTTTTTTTAATTTAGGCGCTATTTTTTAGTTTTAACATGCTGTTAGCCGGTACTATTAATTTTAATTGTTTTTAGTAAATAATGCTTGGTACAACTATGAAAGCAACTTGTAACAAATGTAAAACAGTGCTTTGAATATACCTTTTTTTTATTTCGGGTGACATTTAGACCGGAGAAACTTCAATATTAGTTTATTTGATTAAAATTAAAACTCTATTCACCTTCTCCAAAACAAAATCATTAAACGCTGAACTGAAACTTTTCTATGGAAAAGAAATTGCTTGTATGTGCACAGACTTTAACTCCTTAGTTTGAAGTCTTTAAATTTTCTGCTAAGGAGTTTGAGTTTTTGCAGTGCGTTATGTTAAAAAAGTGAATGCGTTTCTATTACCTAAACAAATTTCAGGATATATAGAGGTAAGAAATTTTGAGTTTTATACATTTGGTTTTTTTTAAATAATATCTTGTTGTATTTTTAAGAGTTCTTTTACTTAAAACTTTTAAAAGTTGTATTTGTCAGGATACTAATGTTTCAGTTATTAATCTGTGATTTTTATTTTGATAAAAAATTAAAACCAAAAACTGTAATTTTAAATTCTTGTACTTATATTTTATGCATTTTTGCCGTTCTTAAAATTTTGCGCAAATTTATGAAATGAACTGCGTATATTGGTTGATGGATGACATGGGCCCGGTTGCACCATAACTACTTACATTAAGTAGGATACTTAAATTGCTGTAAATCTGTATAAAATTTACACATTCCCGGCCACTTTAAATAGTCTATTTAACTTAAGTAGTGCAACCGGGCCATGACGATCTATCTGGCTATACGCAATTCAATTCACAACTTTGCGCGTGGCAAAAATAAAAACTGTTGGTTGAAATTAAGGGTGGCCGAATTTAAATCGGTTACCCTGATTTATTATAGCTACCAAAACATTATATTTTTAATTTTCAATGAGTCTGTATCAAACTAATTGATTATTGCTTGCTTGCAATGAAAACTACAAAAAAATACCGATTGCACTGTGCTAGAATTCACGTGATTTTGTTTCTTATTTTTTTTAATATTTAAGTGGACAAATTTTCTTAAATTTGGTGATATACATCGTCGTCCCTACAGCAAAATGAACCACACTCATTAAAAATACATGCGACTGTGACTTATTCTTTAGGTAATAGCGTACTATTAAAAATCTAAAATGAGTCGCAGTCGCATATATTTTATACAAATTGTGGCTCATTTCGCCATAGTACATAACGACGATATATGTGAAGAGCGCTTGCACCATTTGTATTCTTTAGTTTCTTTGTAAATTTAGAACCAAAAGTATCATCTGCATCTATCTGGTAAATTATCAATATTATCGATGTTAGTTAGTAGGTTTTTGTTGGTTTAATGCATTTTTTTCATTTATTAATCCCTTTAATGTGTTAATTTTGATACCTTAAAGTTTTTTAACTTTAAAATAAAAATTTCGAGAACTGAAAAAACACAAAATAAATCATACAACTTTTACAAACTGCTTTGAAAAAAAAAAACGCAAATATCCTTCATTCGAAAAGCGAGTATGAATTATGTAAAAACTACAAACAAGTTTTCAAAAAACATTGCAAATTACCATGCATATATTTTTGCAAAATTTAGAGTAATTTTTACAAATAGACTAATTGCCACTCTGGTTCTACGCAGTTTGAAAAGTTTACCAAGTATTTTTTGAAAAAATTACAAAAAAGGTTAAGATATATACAATAAATGTTTTATCTCTTGTTTTCCTTGCAACTATTAGATTTCGATTTCCCCGTGGCAAATCAATAGCTGAAGTATATAACAATATTATCAATATAATAAATATTATCACACTGTAGTGTGTCTTAGTCAGGTTTTTGATCAAGGGACCTTTAGTAAGTAAGACGTACGTTTTGTCACTGTACCACAACATTGACTAAAGACTTATATGCTTTTATTCATAAGACTTTATGAATTTAAAATTTTGTTTTTAAAACATAAGTTTTTCAAAAGATTATTATGTTTTAAAATGAGTAGCAATATAAAAATTTTCACAAACGAACACAAAACTTCAGCTATATCTATGTCATAATTATTTTGCAAAACCAATGTATTCAATGATTGTCAAAAACGTTTAGGTTGTACTACGTTTACTCCTGGAAGCAAGATTGTTAATTCATCCGCTTCTTATTCAACAGCCCCTCAAAACTTAGTATATTCCAATGGGACAACATACAAGAATCTCAGCTGTGAATATCCTTTTTATATAAATACAGTTGTGGCTACTTGTACGTGTACCGGTAACAGTGCTGCATCTTGTAGCTGGGATACACCTTTTTGTACTCCAGGTATTTACTAGGATAATTTACTAAAATTTAATTTTAATTTTTTTTTAATTGTTTTTATTTTTTTTAAATTTTTTGGCTATTTGTATGTGTATCGGTAGCACTGCTGCAGTTTATTTTTTTATTTGTCAACTTAAACAATTCAGCAACAGTTAAGGAAAAATAACAACAAAATTTTAAAAAAACAACAAAACATTGACAGATTACGCGAGTGAAAGTAACAAGACACTAATATACCCCCTAAACATGCAGCAGCAATAAAACTATACACAATCAAAAAATTTTTAAAAGTTACACGTATTTAGCTGTTTTTAAAGCGCATTAATATTTATCAAATGATTAGTAAACAATCAATAAATTTTTAAAATTACACATATTTAGTATTTTTCTAAAGCTCGTTAATGTTTTATAGATTACATTATATGTTACTTAAGGTTGAACAATACAGTTAGCATACCCTGACGGTTTTTGTGTATAACTCGTGCCGTACGCGACGGACAGAAGCAAACTATATGTTGGGAGAAAAGTTTTTTTTTCGGTCAGTTCGGTATCCTTAACATTTTTGGTGGACTATTTCACGCCGAGATATGCTTCATTGAAAAAAGTCATTTTAAAACAGTTTTTCCCAATTTAATAGAACCAGAGTTAATATTACATAATAAAAATTTAAAACAAGTTGGATACACGAAATCTACATGCCCACAAAAATTTTCAGCAAAATCCTCGCTATTCAAATTTTTTAATTTTTGTTTTATTGCTAAAATTGTTGAAATAAAAAATAAAAAGATGTGATCGCAGAGATTTAGTTAAAAACTGGCTCAGAATTATGGTCAAACTGCTGAGTTAAAACTTGGAAACAAACTAATTTCTATCAAATGACTAAATTTCATTTATATTTTTTTTGATATGATGTTGGGAAACTACAGTTAGAAACGTTTGTTTAAAACCCGCTTTTAAGAAAGAAGCTCAAACGGAGCAGTAGCCAAGTGGTTATAGCGTCGAACTCGGAATCCCGGAGCTCTATATTTGAGTCCCCCTGGCCAATATTTTTAACCTCAAAAAAATGTTTTTTTTAAATTTTTAACTTTTTAATTAAAAAAAGGGTTAGTTATTCAATACTGTATTCAACCCTGAGTACGTGTTTTGAGGTGGTTTTGAGGTAAAACCGCTATATAGTCAGAATGCCCCCAAGGGAGGGGGTCGCAACCCTCCTAGTGCCCCCCGGGGGGTCGAATTAAAAAAATGAGGTAGGATTTGTCATCAGGACTTCCGAAAACCCCCAAGTATATGTTTTGGGGAAAATTAGTGAAATTTGTGCAACTGTATTGCTCTACTTTAAGGCATTCCACACATTTATAATTTTTCAAGAAATATTTTCTACAATTTAAGTTATACTTTTCTGATAGTTTTAATTTAGAAGTGTGTCCTTGAAGGTTATAAATTTTTGATCCTAGGTCAAAAAATCATCAAATTTTAAATCTATAATATTATTTACAATCTTATACACCATACACAAATCAAACTTAACACGTTTTAATTCAAGCGATTTTAAAAATAATATTTTTAACCTTGAAAAATAATTTGTGTATTGAATATTGCATTTATGACAGACTCTATGAGTTTAATGTTTCTGAACTTTTTCTGTTTATTTTATATCTTTAATTAAGTGTTGGATAAAAACAGGTGTATTTGATTCAAGCAGTTGACACAAATATGTTTTATAAGCACAAATTATAAAAAAAGGATTGTCATTTTTTAAACAACCAAGTATTTGGAATGCTCTAAAAAAGCCTCATTTTAGAGCAATGTCAAGAAAACTTTAGGTCACTAGTGATACTAATTTTAAGATCATTAATTGTATTGACAGATCAAATTGAAAAATTTAAAAAAAAAGGATTTTCTGCAAACAAGAGGTTTTCAACAGACAAAACATTGCATTTGGCGTACGTTATTTTTAGCTGCCAAACATTTGTCCAATTCGTACATTGCTTTACACTAGTTTCTAAATCTTGAGCATTTGCATCACCACAAGACATAGATTTTTTACAATCATCGGCAAAAATTTTCATGCCAATACTTCTTATTTTAAAACACTCAACAACGTTATTTATATACATAAAAAATAAGATTGGATCAAGCACAGATCGTTATGGAATTCCCGATTTAATTTTGACCGATTTTGAGAATGTATTTTCAATGCAAACTTTTTTAGAACGATTATATAGGGGGTGAGGAATTTTTGTAAATCCAACGACACAGCAGCTGGGAATACCACTTCATATTATGAAATGTAAATAGCAAATATTTTCTAAGATATATTCACAAATTTAAACAGTTATTGGTCAATCAAGAGTTAACCAGACAATAAAAGCTGGTACAATTATAAATAATATATTTAATATAACTTTATAGTAATCTATTTTTTATGATATATTATTTTTAGTATTATTATTAAATACTAACCAGTGGATATAATATTAAATATAAACTTATGATAAAATAAAAAATTTTTTTAGTAATACTATTACTGTTTATTTGTTATTATAGTCTATACAAAAATGATGCGGACTGGCGACAAAACTCGCACTTTGAAATGTTATATATCCATAACGGAGTTTAGAATATGTGCGGGACATATATGGAAGCATAGCTTAGACTCTTGGCTATCTTTTGAAAAGGTTAGGAAAAAATATTTTTTGATGACGTCATCAATACAGCCGATGCGGTGAAAAAAACCTGGTCCTAAAAAAAACTAAAAATTTTTAATAGTACGAGATAAGAAACGCCACTTGGTATGCTGTTAAAACATACTTTTCTGAGTTTTTTCTGAAAGTTTGAGCGAAATCGGCTCACTCAATTTTTTTTTTATGATGCGTTAAATGCGCCCGGTTTTCGCAATTTTGCGCCAAATTTTGACCGCGCTAATACCCTGTCGGAATTATAATTTTATTTTTGCTTCCTGCTCAAAGTGTGTACGATATTGATCATATTGTTTTATATTACAAAATTTTGCACAAAACGTTACATGCATGTCTAAATAGACATAATGTCTGTGTGTGCGTGTGTGTGTGTCTGTCTGTGTGTTCCCTAACTCCTCCCTAACCACCCAACGGATTAAGGTGAATGAGGTATCGTTGGAAAGCTTAACCACAGGAAATGTCGTAAGGGGGTTGAAATTTTGAAACAACTTACATGGACATCTTTATATTGGACAACGCGTTTTCACAAAAGGGACCCCATGGATTTTGGAACTTAAAAAATTTTTTGACTCAGAATTGGCTCAAACTTATTGGAAAGAGTAATTAGGCAATGCAAATCCAAAATATCATGATTTTTGAAAAAATGAACATGGACATATTTATACTGGACAACATTTTTTTCATTAAAGAAAGGAATTACCTTGCTCACCAACCACAAAAGGGATTGGGCTAAATGAGATATCATTGCAAAGCTTACGGTCCGGAGAATGTCATAAAGAGGTTGAAATTTAGAAAAAAATTTGCATGGACATCTTTAGCCTGGACAAAGCATTTTCACAAAAAGGGGAAACCCAAGGAGTTTGGAACATAAAATTTTTTTGTCTTTGAATTGGCTCAAACTTATTGGAAACAGTAACTAGGCAATGTAAAGCCAGAATATCATGATTTTTGGAAAAATGAACATGGACATCTTTATGCAGGACAAGTTTTTTTGACTAAAAGGGGCAACAAACTTTCTCCTTAACCACGGAAAGGATTGGGCTAAATGAGATATCATTGCAAAGCTTACGTTTCAAGAAATGTCATAAAAAGGTTGAATTTTAAAAAAATAAATTACAATATACATTTTTATGCTGGACAACGCTTTTTAACCAAAAGGTGGGAGGCCTTCTTCTCAACCACAAAACGGATTGGGCTAAAGGAGGTATCATTGCAAAGCTTACAGTCTGGAGAATGTCATAAATGGGTTGAAACTTTTAAAAAATAATATGGAAATCTTTATACTGGACAACATATTATTACCAAAGAGGGAAAGACCTTCCTCCCCAATCACCAATAAGATTGGGGTAAATGAGATAATATGGGTAAACCTTATAGTTCAGGAAGCATCATAAGGGGGTTGAAATTAGATAAAAAAATGTACATCTTTATGCTGGACAAAATATTTTTACCAAACAAGGGAAAGACCCTTCTCCCCAAGGACAAGATGGAGTGCGGGTTAACTGAGGTATCATTGTAAAGCTTACAGTCATTGGAATGGCATAGAAGTTGTTGAATTTTGAAAAAAAAGTAAATAAACATAAAAAATCCTGAAAAAATTATTTGTCAGTCCTATGGCTGACACGGGTTATTTCATGGGTGTAGCCAGGGGGGTCAAAGGGAAAAATTTGGGGTTAGACCCCCCTTTTGGGTCGCCAAGGATAAAATTTTGGGGGTTTAGAACGGCCATTTTTTTAAAATTTTCTCGCGCTTTGCTCCACTCAGCGCTCAATTGATTATGTAGTCTCCACTTTCAAATTTGTGTTACTTTATCTTGTAATCTTGGTATTACCACGCTGCACCTCCCCAATTCTTAATGTTTTAATTGGTCTCCACTTCCAAATTTGTGTTACTTTGTTTTGTAATCTTAATACCACGACGCTAGACCCCCCTTTAGATTGATATATAGTGGTATTAAAAATTTAAAGGTTAGGATAAGTAATTTTAAAAACATTTTCTTGCACTTTGCATTGCTCAGCTGTAATTCAATGTACTCATTTTTATGTTTTTAGGTTTTTACTTTTAGGTTTTTAATGTTTTTGAAATCAAAAATTTTAAGATATCAAATTATTTGTAAAAATTTTTTTCTTTGTTTTATGGACTTATTTTTATTGAATAATAGGAAAATAATGAAGTATGTGACATAAAAAAGGCAATAAACACGCCGCGCAAACCGCGGAAAATTTTTTGTCACTTCGGGTTAACCTTTGGAACTTTATTAAAATATTAAAACTTTAAAACATAATTTATTTTAGTACTAGTTTTTCTATATATATTTGTAATTACACTAATGGTGTAAACATGTACTGATTACTTTTTCTGTAATCATAAACTAATATCAAAACTCACTAACGGTGTTATCATGAACTGATTACTCATTCTGTAATCAGGAACTGAATACTCTACCTGTAATCAGAAATTAAAATCAATGATTACTCTACCTGTAATCATAAACTGATTACTCTATTAGTAATCAGAAAATAAAAACAATGATTACTCTTTCTGTTCTCATGAACTGATTACTCTACCTGTAATAAAAAAATGAAAAATAATAGTAAACACACTTAAAGTGTTTACAAGTACTGACTACTCTAACGGTAATCAGACAGAAAAATAATGTATATAGCACAGTAATTATAAAATTACAGTGCTTTTAATTTATAACAATGCATTCAGCAATGCAAAATTGGTAAAGAAGCTGGCCAAGACAGATGAGCTGACCATCCTTGCTTTGTTTGTTTGGCCACAATAAGTGTGTGGGAAAATGCAAACAAAGGAAATGATAGTGGTGCAAAAATTTGCATAAATAACTAATATTTGCATATTGTACAATTTATTGCTATAGGCTTACAAAGAGCATACAAATCATAATATGGATGTGGAGAAAGAAAGAGAGTACAAAGTTAAAAACCACAATCAAGGTGGTAAAATATAATATATAATGGCTTCTAAACTCCAATTAATATGCAATAATAATAATTGCGTCATGTATTTTGCTAGGTCTACCTTTTTGTTGAATAATTATAAAGAACTTCTTTGATGCAAAACCATATTATTAAGGTTTTAATAGGATTTTTATTCTGATTTTAAGGCTTTTGCTTAGGCTTAGGCTTCTAAACTACAATAAATACACAATAATAATATTTACATATGTATTTTGCTAAGTATACCATATTTTTTAATGATTTAAAAGTTTAATGCAAAACCATAATATTACTTAGCCTTTTATAACATTTTTAGTTTGATTAAGGGGCTTTTGTGTAGGCTTGCTTAGGGCTAACACAAAAGGATTTGCAATTTATTTTTTTTAAAAAGTATGCATATAACAACCTTGCAATGAATGAGGGTAAGTATTCTAATAGGTAAATTTTTTATATAACCAATATGATACCAAATTATAATGGTATAACGCCTTTGTTTTATTAGATAAAATACCACGAGAAAGGCATGATAAATATTGAAGCCAAAAATAAAAAAAAACAATATTTTAAAACGTTTATAATAGATTTTAAGTGTAAGTTGAAACACTGTAAAAGAAGTAGTTGGAATATTAGGGAAACTTTTAAGCTCTTTCAAACTCCAAAATATCCAAAAAAAATGATAGCCCATTCAGTAAAACTAATCAAACTCAGTAGTCAATATAGCAACTTAATAGTTAAAATAACCAAATATAAAACAGTTATAGAATATATGCCCAAGTGGGGTAATGTGTTTAACTCATGTGCTAATCAATTAACAGATGAGCACAAAAACCTGAGTAAAAACTGCAATACCAGTTTTGTCAAGGTTTGTTATGATACAACCACATGAATTTAATTTTTATAAATTATGTATTATAATGTTTGATAGTTTTTAAACAGCCGAGTAACTTTTGAAATACAATAAAAACGTTTATAAAACTAGAAAGATATAAGCATAAGGACCTGTTTAAGTACTGCAATAGCAGTTAAGTCAAAGTCTGAAAAATGTTTTAATCCAGTTTAGCTATTCATAGCCAATGTCATACCCATTAAGCTTTTCAATTAAATTGGAATGACACACCGTGTCAAAGGGTTTAGCTATATCAATATATATATGCAATCTATACATTTTCCACTATTCACAGCCTTGCTCCATTCTTCTAACATTTTAATTAATTAAGAACATGTTGATCTCTTAGCTAAAAAACCAAACTGATTTGGTGTAAAAATTATGTTTCAATAAGTAATCCAACAATTTGTTCATGATTATACATTTCGCAATTTTACAAATTATGCGTGTTGAAACAGGTCGATAGTTTTCTTTATGGGCTGCTATACCTTTTTTATAAATTGAAATGACAATGGCCGTAAGCCAAATATTAGGCAAAACTCCCGTTTTCATGCTCATTTCCAATAACATTATTAGCGGCAATGAAATTTCTGAGTCTTTAACCTTAAAAAAAGGGGAAAAAAGGAAAATGCATCAGGTGAGCCTGATAGTGTTGATGGTAATTTTTTTATTGCTTTAAGTACGTTTTCATAAAAAAAGTCTACTGAAAATAATCCCACGTCATTTGAAACTCTATGATGAAAAACGAAAACTTTTCCATCATCATTGATTAAAATAGATGCACAAAAAGTGTTAAGTATAGTGGATTTTTCTTCGCTATTTATGGCATAACTGCCATTTTCTTTTAAAAGAAGAGTTGAATTCTTTATTGTCTTATTATTTACATTAGAACGGTTTGGCCAGCTGCCTACTGAATAAAAACTTCCCACTGAATAAAAACTCCATATGATAATGATTTGTTTATAGGTTGAACTAATCACACAGCACTGTTGCATTTTTTTAGTCTAATGAAATGTCAATAAAAGAATCATACTCACAGCAATCTTTGACAAGCAAGAAATCGCCACTTTTTCAACTAAAAGGTTATATTTGTATGAGTAAGAAACAACTATACATTTGGAAAAGTGGCGATTTCGCGCTTCTCAAAGATTGATATGAGTATGATTTTTTTATTTACATTTCATCGGACTAAAAAAATGAAACAGTGCTTTGTGATTAGTTCAATGTATAAACGAATCATTATGATATTATAGAAACTTTTACTCAGTGGGCAGCTGCCCAAACCAAATGCAAATTTCCTATAGTCCATACAATGTCAATCTCAGACTAGTCCACATCTTTTCTGTCTAAACATATGCCTGGGAAAAAATCTCTCCTTTTTTCTGCTCTATTCTTAGAGCATTTTTTAAGGCAAGTCTACCAATTTTTTTGTCGAATCAAATTAAAAAAATAGCCTACTAAACTATAGTTTTAGCTGCGCAATGACAAATGTTTATAATCATTCCGTTAAGAGATATACTTGTTTAAAAGTTTTAATATTATCAACAGAACACGTATAGACAATTATTGCGGAATTTTCTACACTTTTCAAAAAGCCCATTTTTTCTTTCTGATCAATCAGTAACGAAGGAAGAACATCGGTTTTAAAATATAAGCGTTTGAAAAATAATATATTAATAATAAATAAAAGAAGAATAATACAAAATTTACCCAAGTTATTAATTATAGCTTGCGCGGTGCCGTGGGGCTTTATTTCTGTGTGGCGCTTCCGCGCCACCAATAATTCATTTATAATAAAGATAAAAAAATAATAAAACATAAGAAGAAGAAGATGAATTTGAATTACAAAATTTACCCACGTTGTTTAGTTATAGTTAGCGTGGTTTAGTGGCGTTCCAGTGCCACTGACAATTCAATTATATTTTTTGAAATAAAAAATAAAAAGAAGAAGATTAACATTAATGGCAAAATTAGCGTGTGCCTAAATTGCCGTATGGCACTTCGCAACCACCAATTATTGCATTTATTATTTTTGAAATAAAGATAATAATGATTAGAATAAGAAGATGAACTTAAATTACAAAAATTAACTACGTTCTCTAATTATAGTCGGCGCAGTGTTGTGAGCTGATTTGCAATGCGGTGCCCCAAGCCATCAATGATTGGAATCATAATTTTTTGAAATAAAAAAAATAAGAAGAAGAAGTCGAATTAACTAAGAACATAAAAATAAATTTAAAAAATTACCTGTTGCAGAAATTTCTACAAAAATTTATATAGTTGGTGCGGCGACGTCAGGCTAAATTTCAGTGGTCGCGCTCTCTTTTGCCTTCAATGATTGCAATTGTTTTTTAAATGAACGAATCAGACGAAGAAGGTGAACATGAATTACAAATTTTATCCACGTCCTCCTAGTATAGTTGGCGCGGTTCGCGAGGGCGTGAACGATGAAGGAATATCGATTGAAAGATATGAGCGTTAGAATAAAAGTAATAAATAGAAGAAGATGAACATGAATTACAAAATTTTCGCAACGTTTTCTAAAGTTCGCACCGCTGTCGCGGTGCTGTTGGGCCAAATCACCACGTGGCATTTCCGCGCCACCAATGGTTGCAATTATTTGTGTTTTTTTTTTGAAATAAAACTATAAAATATTTTTTTTCTTCAGTAATGCAAGAAATAAAAATAGTGCCTTGTTGTTTTCAAAACTTCCCGCGCGGTTAAATTAGATGGCGCTGGGAACTGGTGCAGTTTCTGCCACCAATTAAAAACTGAGCACAATCTTTTACTCTTATGGTGCAGTTTCTACTAGGGGCTTTCCGTTGTCTGCTCTGTACAATATTGTTGCCAAAAGGCTGTTATTGAGCGGTTGGGAGTTTTTATGTTTCTGTTTTTTCCACTTTTTATTTTTAAGGTGAACATGAATTACAAATTTTATCCACGTCCTCCTAGTATAGTTGGCGCGGTTCGCGAGGGCGTGAACGATGAAGGAATATCGATTGAAAGATATGAGCGTTAGAATAAAAGTAATAAATAGAAGAAGATGAACATGAATTACAAAATTTTCGCAACGTTCTCTAAAGTTCGCACCGTTGTCGCGGTGCTGTTGGGCCAAATCACCACGTGGCATTTCCGCGCCACCAATGGTTGCAATTATTTGTGTTTTTTTCGAAATAAAGCTATAAAATATTTTTTTCTTCAGTAATGCAAGAAATAAAAATAGTGCCTTGTTGTTTTCAAAACTTCCCGCGCGGTTAAATTAGATGGCGCTGGGAACTGGTGCAGTTTCTGCCACCAATTAGAAACTGAGCACAATCTTTTACTCTTATGATGCAGTTTCTACTAAGGGCTTTCCGTTGTCTGCTCTGTACAATATTGTTGCCAAAAGGCTGTTATTGAGCGGTTGGGAGTTTTTATGTTTCTGTTTTTTCCACTTTTTATTTTTACCAATAAATCGATAACAAGGGCCTAAATAAAAAAGTGCTTCCTAAAAAAGTAGCATAATTCTTTTTTCATCTTTCTAATGAGCTTATGTTTATTTTTTGTATTGATATAGGGTGTGAAATCTTTACACCGAGTGATAGTAACTTGGATGATATTATGAGAACAGGCCAATATAGTGACAGTAGCAAAGCGTACGTACCAGTGTACGCGGATACCACAACATGTGGCCCTATAGAGTGTAATGACAGTTATCTTATTGATACTACTAGTGTTACTTGCACTTGCACAGGTACAAGCACAACTGACGAATGCTATTGGGATCAGCCCATCTGTACTCAAGGTATTTAATTTTTGTACAATTTTTAAAATCAAGATTAACTAATTTACTAATCAAATAAAAAATTTGTATTATTTTTTTTTATTTTTCAAATTAAATTTTAAAATTTTGAAAAATTTATACAGCAATCATTATTAAAATTAAACATTAAAATAGGGTCAGTCGCAATTCCCCAGTAGTCCTATTTTCCCAGAAAATTTGTAGTCCTAACTCCCCATAGCAAATTCCCTATTCCCCAAAACGTTGTCGCGATACCCTAAAACGCGGTCTTGATTCCCCAGAACGTTGTCTCAATTCCCCAGAACGCGGTCCCGATTCCTTATAAGGCTGTCTCGATTCCCCAGAACGCAATCTTGGTACCCCAGAAGCAGATTTTATGGTGTTGGCGTTGCATATTTAGAATTACTGTTTTCTATAAAGCTTTTACTATTTTCAATATAATTTTTTGATTGTTAATTGTAACATCCAAAAAGATGAGGCCAAATAAATCGAGTTTTTGGAAGAAAGATTGCGAAACAATTTGCTGTTTTTTAGCTTTTTGGCTGAAAAATGAGTGATACAGGACTTGAACCTGTAATCTCCAGCCTCAGTACCTCGTTGACTGACGTGCTTTGTTACATCATTGCTCGACGGTGTTACATTACAACTCACATTTATAAGGCGTCATATTTCTGAAACATTAACACAACAGGAGTTGTAACACCTCTCCACGAAGATTGAAGCGCGCAGCCTTCCAATCTGAAAAGCCATATAAGGTCCAAGCCACACGTCCACCACTAGTCCATGCCTTGTGTTCCTTGTTACAACTAACCTGCCGTTACAACTAACCTGTTCCTCTAACCCTGTTACAACCTGCCGGTCACGGCAAGGTGGGCAAGGGCACATATGTGGTGTACCAATGGACGTGTATCGCTCACCAAATAAAACGTCTAGATATATGAAGCCAAATAAATCGAGTTTTTGGAAGAAAGATTGCAAAACAATTTGTTGTTTTTAGCTTTTTGGCTGAAAAATGTGTGTGTGTGTGTGTGTGTGTGTGTGTGTGTGTGTGTGTGTGTGTGTGTGTGTGTGTGTGTGTGTGTGTGTGTGTGTGTGTGTGTGTGTGTGTGTGTGTGTGTGTGTGTGTGTGTGTGTGTGTGTGTGTGTGTGTGTGTGTGTGTGTGTGTGTGTGTGTGTGTGTGTGTGTGTGTGTGTGTGTGTGTGTGTGTGTGTGTGTGTGTGTGTGTGTGTGTGTGTGTGTGTGTGTGTGTGTGTGTGTGTGTGTGTGTGTGTGTGTGTGTGTGTGTGTGTGTGTGTGTGTGTGTGTGTGTGTGTGTGTGTGTGTGTGTGTGTGTGTGTGTTTGTGTGTGTTTATGTGTTTGTGTGTGTGTATGTGCGCGCGCATGTGTGCGTTGTGTGCTTGTGTGCGTGTGCATGTGTGCATGCATGTGTGTTTGTGTGTGTGTGTGTGTCTGTGTCTGTGTGTGTTTGTGTATGTGTGTGCGAAGTATGCATTGTGTACGTGTGTGCAAGTGTGCGTGTGCATGTTTTCGTGCATGTGTGTATGCGTGTGTGTGTGTGTGAGTGTGTGTGAGTGTGTGTGTGTGTGTGTCTGTGTGTGTGTGTGTGCGTGTGCATTGGTGTGTGCGTATGTATGTGTATGTGTGTGTTTGTGTGTGTGTGTTTGTGTTCCCTAACTCCTCCCTAACCACCCAACGGATTAAAGTGAATGGGGTATTGTTGGAAACCTTATACCCCACGGAATGTTGTATAAGGGTTGAAATTTTGAAACAATTTACATGGACATACGTGACAACGCTTTTTTCACCAAAGGAGGACCTATGGATTTTGGAAGTTAAAAAAATTTTTGTCTTTAAATTGGCTCAAACTTATTGGTAAGAGTAAATAGCCAATTTAAAGCCAGAATATCATTTTTTTGGAAAAATTATAATAGGCGTCTTTATGCTGGACAACGTTTTTTTACTAAAAGCGAAACGACCTTTCTCCTCAACAACAAAAGGGATTGGGCTAAATGAGATATCATTGCAAAGCTTACATTGAGGGAAATATCATAAAAAGATTGAAATTTAAAACAAAATTACATGAACATCTTTAGACTGGACAACAGATTTTCACTAAAGAGAGGCCTATGAATTTTGGAAGTTAAAAAAATTTTTGTCTTTGAATTGGCTCACACTTATTACTAAGAGTAATTAGTCAATGTAAAGCCAGAATATCATGTTTTTGGAAAAATGAACATGGACATATTTATGATGGAAAACGTTTTTTGAATAAAAGAGGAAATGACCTTTCTCCTCAACAGCAAAAGGGATTATTAGGCTTTTGAAAGAAAAAAGCAAAAAGCAAAAAACTTTGTCTTTGAATTGGTTCAAACTTATTGGTAAGAGTAATTAGCCAATGTTCAAGTGGAGCCTTTCCATGGCGGAACTGGTACTCATTAGACAGTTTTTCAGTCATTCCACAATGGGTAACAGCTAACCGGATTAACGTCTTGCCCTGCACCGCGGATTGGCTGCACCGCCCCAATGGTGATCCTTTTGTGCTTGGTTATGCCAATGTTTGTCGTCTTTTAGATAACAGATGCAGGCAATGCCTCATCCTGGCATGAATGGATCTTGCTGTTGGGGTTCAATCCAGGCAAGACTACTAATACCAAAAATATATAATATAACAAAAAATGTGCAACTCCTATATAAAAAAGTACGGAAAAGTAGGCCATTATAATGAGCCTCTCCGCTGTTCGCCAAGGTTATTCTGCACAAATGTGCGGGGATCAATAAAAACATTTTATTTCATTTGGGGGATGCGTGGGCATTTAATGTAAAGTGACGTAGGCAAACGGCATATTTTCCCGCATTAAAATGGCTACTATGCCATTATTATGGAGAGTGTCATTTTAATGGAGAGCCTCATTATAATGGCCTACTTTTTCGTACTTTTTAATATAGGAGTTGCACATTTTTCGTTATTTTATATATTTTCACTAATACCACTTAACCCCTTTTAAAAAAATGTCAAGTAAAAAGAATAAAGTCAGTTATGTTGGGGTGGGCATATCGAAAGGGTGCACCGCTTCCCCTAAAGTTAACTCTCCACCTCTATCTCCCATACCGTTGCCAGGTGGGAATAGTTGTAAAGTGTCTAGTAAATCTGTGTGTTCAATGGCTGTACGTGAAGGGGTCAATGCAGAAGATGCCTCAGCGACAATGGTGACTGTAGATGCGGTTGAGGATGACAGCCATTTTCAACCAGCACCTACATCTGCAGACGCCAATCTTGCTCTGGTGGCTTCAGTGTCAATAACTTCACAACAGCAGCAGTGCTGTTCTTCTTGGCCCAAAGGTGTCAGAGAGCAAATTAACAGGGCTGGATGAATATATGTTATTGGGTGATCAATCCTGTCCCAGCAATAAACCTGAAAATGGAGAGTCAAAGGACCCACTAATTTTTAGAAAAGAAGAAATCCAAAAAAATAAATGGGAAAAAACGTAGGCAAATTAAGAGAAAAGCTGGTCAAGGCCTTGGTACGCTTGAAATCAAATCTGACTCTGGTGCAATTGTTGCTACTTCTAGTGGTGAGGGGACCAGCAATGGGACCCAAGCTGCAGGAAGAGGCTCAAAAACCACCGTCGTAGCTGCTGGAAAAAAGCTGCAGGGGTGAAAGAAACTGCAGGGGCAGTTGCTAAAGATCTTCCGGTAATCTTTGCATGTAAGTCCGCCTCAAACAATGACAATCTGAGGACACTATGGCCTACTTTTCCGTACTTTTTTATATAGGAGTTGCACATTTTTTGTTATATTATATATTTTTGGTATTAGTAGTCTTGCCTGGATTGAACCCCAACAGCAAGATCCATTCATGCCAGGATGAGGCATTGCCTGCATCTGTTATCTAAAAGACGACAAACATTGGCATAACCAAGCACAAAAGGATCACCATTGGGGCGGTGCAGCCAATCCGCGGTGCAGGGCAAGACGTTAATCCGGTTAGCTGTTACCCATTGTGGAATGACTGAAAAACTGTCTAATGAGTACCAGTTCCGCCATGGAAAGGCTCCACTTGAACATTGGCTAATTACTCTTACCAATAAGTTTGAACCAATTCAAAGACAAAGTTTTTTGCTTTTTGCTTTTTTCTTTCAAAAGCCTAATAATCCCTTTTGCTGTTGAGGAGAAAGGTCATTTCCTCTTTTATTCAAAAAACGTTTTCCATCATAAATATGTCCATGTTCATTTTTCCAAAAACATGATATTCTGGCTTTACATTGACTAATTACTCTTAGTAATAAGTGTGAGCCAATTCAAAGACAAAAATTTTTTTAACTTCCAAAATTCATAGGCCTCTCTTTAGTGAAAATCTGTTGTCCAGTCTAAAGATGTTCATGTAATTTTGTTTTAAATTTCAATCTTTTTATGATATTTCCCTCAATGTAAGCTTTGCAATGATATCTCATTTAGCCCAATCCCTTTTGTTGTTGAGGAGAAAGGTCGTTTCGCTTTTAGTAAAAAAACGTTGTCCAGCATAAAGACGCCTATTATAATTTTTCCAAAAAAATGATATTCTGGCTTTAAATTGGCTATTTACTCTTACCAATAAGTTTGAGCCAATTTAAAGACAAAAATTTTTTTAACTTCCAAAATCCATAGGTCCTCCTTTGGTGAAAAAAGCGTTGTCACGTATGTCCATGTAAATTGTTTCAAAATTTCAACCCTTATACAACATTCCGTGGGGTATAAGGTTTCCAACAATACCCCATTCACTTTAATCCGTTGGGTGGTTAGGGAGGAGTTAGGGAACACAAACACACACACACAAACACACACATACACATACATACGCACACACCAATGCACACGCACACACACACACAGACACACACACACACACACTCACACACACTCACACACACACACACACGCATACACATATGCACGCAAACATGCACACACACACTTGCACACACGCACACAATGCATACTTCGCACACACATACACAAACACACACAGACACAGACACACACACACACACAAACACACATGCATGCACACATGCACACGCACACAAGCACACAACGCACACATGCGCGCGCACATACACACACACAAACACATAAACACACACAAACACACACACACACACACACACACACACACACACACACACACACACACACACACACACACACACACACACACACACACACACACACACACACACACACACACACACACACACACACACACACACACACACACACACACACACACACACACACACACACACACACACACACACACACACACACACACACACACACACACACACACACACACACACACACACACATTTTTCAGCCAAAAAGCTAAAAACAACAAATTGTTTTGCAATCTTTCTTCCAAAAACTCGATTTATTTGGCTTCATATATCTAGACGTTTTATTTGGTGAGCGATACACGTCCATTGGTACACCACATATGTGCCCTTGCCCGCCTTGCCGTGACCGGCAGGTTGTAACAGGGTTAGAGGAACAGGTTAGTTGTAACTGCAGGTTAGTTGTAACAAGGAACACAAGGCATGGACTAGTGGTGGACGTGTGGCTTGGACCTTATATGGCTTTTCAGATTGGAAGGCTGCGCGCTTCAATCTTCGTGGAGAGGTGTTACAACTCCTGTTGTGTTAATGTTTCAGAAATATGACGCCTTATAAATGTGAGTTGTAATGTAACACCGTCGAGCAATGGTGTAACAAAGCACGTCAGTCAACGAGGTACTGAGGCTGGAGATTACAGGTTCAAGTCCTGTATCACTCATTTTTCAGCCAAAAAGCTAAAAAACAGCAAATTGTTTCGCAATCTTTCTTCCAAAAACTCGATTTATTTGGCCTCATCTTTTTGGATGTTACAATTAACAATCAAAAAATTATATTGAAAATAGTAAAAGCTTTATAGAAAACAGTAATTCTAAATATGCAACGCCAACACCATAAAATCTGCTTCTGGGGTACCAAGATTGCGTTCTGGGGAATCGAGACAGCCTTATAAGGAATCGGGACCGCGTTCTGGGGAATTGAGACAACGTTCTGGGGAATCGAGACCGCGTTTTAGGGTATCGCGACAACGTTTTGGGGAATAGGGAATTTGCTATGGGGAGTTAGGACTACAAATTTTCTGGGAAAATAGGACTACTGGGGAATTGCGACTGACCCTATTTTAATGTTCAATTTATAAAAAAAAAATAATACAAATTTTTTATTTGATTAGTAAATTAGTTAATCTTGATTTTAAAAATTGTACAAAAATTAAATACCTCGAGTACAGATGGGCTGATCCCAATAGCATTCGTCAGTTGTGCTTGTACCTGTGCAAGTGCAAGTAACACTAGTAGTATCAATAAGATAACCGTCATTACACTCTATAGGGCCACATGTTGTGGTATCCGCGTACACTGGTACGTACGCTTTGCTACTGTCACTATATTGGCCTGTTCTCATAATATCATCCAAGTTACTATCACTCGGTGTAAAGATTTCACACCCTATATCAATACAAAAAATAAACATAAGCTCATTAGAAAGATGAAAAAAGAATTATGCTACTTTTTTAGGAAGCACTTTTTTATTTAGGCCCTTGTTATCGATTTATTGGTAAAAATAAAAAGTGGAAAAAACAGAAACATAAAAACTCCCAACCGCTCAATAACAGCCTTTTGGCAACAATATTGTACAGAGCAGACAACGGAAAGCCCTTAGTAGAAACTGCATCATAAGAGTAAAAGATTGTGCTCAGTTTCTAATTGGTGGCAGAAACTGCACCAGTTCCCAGCGCCATCTAATTTAACCGCGCGGGAAGTTTTGAAAACAACAAGGCACTATTTTTATTTCTTGCATTACTGAAGAAAAAAATATTTTATAGCTTTATTTCAAAAAAAAAACACAAATAATTGCAACCATTGGTGGCGCGGAAATGCCACGTGGTGATTTGGCCCAACAGCACCGCGACAACGGTGCGAACTTTAGAGAACGTTGCGAAAATTTTGTAATTCATGTTCATCTTCTTCTATTTATTACTTTTATTCTAACGCTCATATCTTTCAATCGATATTCCTTCATCGTTCACGCCCTCGCGAACCGCGCCAACTATACTAGGAGGACGTGGATAAAATTTGTAATTCATGTTCACCTTAAAAATAAAAAGTGGAAAAAACAGAAACATAAAAACTCCCAACCGCTCAATAACAGCCTTTTGGCAACAATATTGTACAGAGCAGACAACGGAAAGCCCCTAGTAGAAACTCCACCATAAGAGTAAAAGATTGTGCTCAGTTTTTAATTGGTGGCAGAAACTGCACCAGTTCCCAGCGCCATCTAATTTAACCGCGCGGGAAGTTTTGAAAACAACAAGGCACTATTTTTATTTCTTGCATTACTGAAGAAAAAAAATATTTTATAGTTTTATTTCAAAAAAAAAACACAAATAATTGCAACCATTGGTGGCGCGGAAATGCCACGTGGTGATTTGGCCCAACAGCACCGCGACAGCGGTGCGAACTTTAGAAAACGTTGCGAAAATTTTGTAATTCATGTTCATCTTCTTCTATTTATTACTTTTATTCTAACGCTCATATCTTTCAATCGATATTCCTTCATCGTTCACGCCCTCGCGAACCGCGCCAACTATACTAGGAGGACGTGGATAAAATTTGTAATTCATGTTCACCTTCTTCGTCTGATTCGTTCATTTAAAAAACAATTGCAATCATTGAAGGCAAAAGAGAGCGCGCCCACTGAAATTTAGCCTGACGTCGCCGCACCAACTATATAAATTTTTGTAGAAATTTCCGCAACAGGTAATTTTTTAAATTTATTTTTATGTTCTTAGTTAATTCGACTTCTTCTTCTTATTTTTTTTATTTCAAAAAATTATGATTCCAATCATTGATGGCTTGGGGGCACCGCATTGCAAATCAGCTCACGACACTGCGCCAACTATAATTAGAGAACATAGTTAATTTTTGTAATTTAAGTTCATCTTCTTATTCTAATCATTATTATCTTTATTTCAAAAATAATAAATGCAATAATTGGTGGTTGCGAAGTGCCATACGGCAATTTAGGCACACGCTAATTTTGCCATTAATGTTAATCTTCTTCTTTTTATTTTTTATTTCAAAAAATATAATTGAATTGTCAGTGGCACTGGAACGCCACTAAACCACGCTAACTATAACTAAACAACGTGGGTAAATTTTGTAATTCAAATTCATCTTCTTCTTCTTATGTTTTATTATTTTTTTATCTTTATTATAAATGAATTATTGGTGGCGCGGAAGCGCCACACAGAAATAAAGCCCCACGGCACCGCGCAAGCTATAATTAATAACTTGGGTAAATTTTGTATTATTCTTCTTTTATTTATTATTAATATATTATTTTTCAAACGCTTATATTTTAAAACCGATGTTCTTCCTTCGTTACTGATTGATCAGAAAGAAAAAATGGGCTTTTTGAAAAGTGTAGAAAATTCCGCAATAATTGTCTATACGTGTTCTGTTGATAATTGCTGTTGCCTTTTATGTTGGCTTTTTATACAATCATCACACAATTGGAAAAACACACCTTTATTTGTGAAAGTAAAAAAATATAAAATATGGTTTTAATAAAAAAAAATCATCACATAACCTTTAATATTATATTCCTTCTTAAAATTATATATTTAATCTCATTTAGCTGCCTTTCAGTCTGTCCGTCCGTGTCCACGTGCTTTCTAAGTAATTTATTTTTTGGAAAAAAAAATTAAAAACACTAAATAAAATTGAGCACACTATTTTTTTGGATTGTAAAATGATATTTTATATTCTTAAATTAAACAGGGGACGTATTCAGCCTCTCTCAAATCGTCCTGAAAGGACCCATTGCTGCTGTTTTGCCCATTAACCTCATTTGATGGACTCTATGAACTCATTGCCCCCGTTGAGGACTAGGGTCAATCCCCAATGCACTTATGGTGCTTTCGCCATATGATCCTCCTAAACTCTTGCTATATGCAAGTATATTTTGAAAAATGTCCACGCTCACAAATGCTCAATATCAATTGGTTTTATTTTATATTTCATTGTGAGTTCTAAGTAATGCTTAGCTCACAATTAAAATCTGCTGCTCAATGCATCCCTATTTCGAATGAATCAAAAA